>WYDI02024969.1:0-25366 GCA_009867235.2 Psittacus erithacus | reverse complement strand
GTTCTTATCTCAACCTGTGGGAGTTGTATTCTTTCGATTCTCTTCCCCATCCCTCCGGGAGCCGAGGGAGGAGGAGGAGGGCAGTGAGTGGGCTGCGTGGCAGGCCTTAAACCACGACATAATGTTACAGCAGCTCTTTCAACGTTGAGAAATTCAGGGGGAAAAAAAAACAAACCCACACTAACAAGATATGATTTCTCTATCAGAAGGAAGAATCTGAAAACAATGAAAAATCCATTAGGAAGGGTGACATGTTCAGTAAATTGAAGGCAAGATTATTCCGGTAAATCAACATGATGTGGTAGATTAAATTTAAAGCTTCCCAGGATATGGACAAGAGACTGTCTTAGCTGGGTCCTTATAGACTGACATCAATTAAGATTGCATACTTGTTTTTTCCTCCTCTTTTGTCTTTCTGATAAGTTGTTTTTTCCAGTTGGGGGAAAAGATACTTGGAACTATGATATCAAGAAGAAATATTCTACTTGGTCAGAACTGTACTTCAAAGAGAGTATTTCTTCAGGTAGCTCAGAAGAATTTATCATTTCATTGACTTCATCTCACAGTAAGCAAATAAATTTCAGATAATTAGTGAAGTTATAAAGGTGAGATGTTACTTAAAGAAACATTGTAGAGAAGAAAGCACATCTGTACTACATATCACAGTAATCTTCCAATTGTTTAAGTATCCACAAAGGTCCTAAGACTACCTTTTGGCTGAGGTGAAACTACTGAGGTGAAAGTAGTGAATGTCCTCTTTGGGTTAAAGCAGACTATTCCACTGGCAGCATAAAAGGAACACAGATGCATCAAACGGCATTTTGTTTCATTTTAGCAAACTGAAGTTTTGTGTAGCACAGACCCACATGCTCATATTGTTTTGGTTTAAACTCAGAGTCACTCATTTCTTTTTTCGTGATCTGATCTCTGTTAAGAAATAATAAAGTGTTGCCATTTGATAACATTTTCTTATTACAGACAAAGTGGCATTCACAACAGCAATAGTCTTGTTTGAAGATCTCTGCTCAGGCATGGCAATTTTGTTAGAGGAAAATGAAAGAAAGATGAGCCAATGATCCTTACAATGCTTTTCTAAGCTGTTCATGAACTAGCATGATTTTACTTGTATGAGTAAGAGTTCTGTATCTTCTCATCTGTAAATTCCAGGCAATATAAAAATAGGCAAGAAAAGTACCAGAGCACAAGAAATGCCTTAAACAATTTCAGCCTATCTGCAAACTAGCAGGCAAAGCCCATCCTTTCAGACCCAAAGTATCTAGGATAAGAGTTCAAGATATTGACTAAATGATAGGTTATGTGAAGGCTTCAACCCTCTGTGGCTTTCCCATACCAACAATCTTGCCCTGCTAACCCTGAATCTTACTGGGGAGACACTCCAGCACCACCATCCCATACCCCAGCATCTAGTTTGTAACTTATGACAGCTCCAGGAAGAGAGCATCTCACTTGTATTGAGAAAGTATTGAAAAAAGGGTTTTTTTAAAGTATTGAGGAAAAACTTAAGTATTTTAATTTGATTTAGGAGCCTTTTCTCATTTGCTTTGCTGAGACCATGGCTTCATTTAAGTTAATCGCATTCTTGTTTTCCAGCCCAGTCTGTACGTTATTTTGGCCCTGCTTGTGCAATAGCAAGAAAGGAATAAGATCAAGGAACCCAATTTAATTAGTTCCTCAATTAAAAAAATTAAGTGCTAGACTATATCTGAAGCTGAGTTACAGTTACAAGAAGGGTATATAAAACAAGACAGGACTACTGGTCTATACAGCATGCGTATCATTTATTAGCAGAGCAACACCAGCAACCTCAGTGTGGTGCATGATGGTAAAGGGATAAATAAATGCTTTAGATCACCATACAAGGAAGACAATGCTCACATCGGAGTTGCAAGAGTCTGGATGTCCTTTCAAAGTCATATCTCCATGCAAAGGTGGAAACACCCTTGGAGGTGGAGAACACATTATGCATTCCTTCACTTCCTAAACATCCAAGAAAAATCTAAATAAATAGTTTAAACATTTTTTAAAAACATCCTGAAGTGATGTCTGTCGTCACCACTTCCAGCAACACAGGTGTTACTGTGTGGCCGGGCAGCAATATCAACTACCACTCATTTCATTTTGCTCAGTCCCTCTGTTGCTATGCCATTGTCAGTCAGCAGCTCAAGACAAACAAAAATCAAGGTGGCAGACCTTCTGAATTAGTTTTCTGTCCACATTGCGGAGCTGAAAAGAACACTTCTGGACAGAAATAATGAGGAACAAAAGGATTTAACTACCAAGAGTACATTCTGACAAGGCAAACACCACATGCTGCTGCCTTGTGTTGCGTCATTCTCTGCTCCACAACTCCGAGGCATCAAAGTAAAGGACATTAAGGCTTGATTGTCATAAGCAAAGCAGAATGTATTGTGTGCACCGTAAAGCAAAATAATCCAACCTCAGTTACACTAATCTAACATGACAGAAACATTAACAGGTGTCCCTGCAGAACAAACGAAAAAGTAATTCTATCCTAACTCTTGCTTGATTTTCAAGATCACCAAAAATTATATTCTGAGTACAAGCCTCACAGATTATTTTCTTTAGTCAGTGCTATCATAATAAAGCCTTCTGGTAGATATAATTCCATCAGTGTTTACTGTAGGGATGAAGTATACCAGCTATTAGCTTTAATTTATTGCTTAATTTCATACAAAATTAATCATAAAACTAATAGTGAATGATCAGCTATTTTTATTTAAAGATATACACACAAAGCAACTTTTTTAAAGCACAGCTAAAAAATAAGTCATTATATAAAACTATTAATCTACAAAAAGTTTGGTTTTTAAATACTTTTAAAAGCAGGTCTTGCAGAACATCATTGCAATTCTCTTTGAGAGTTAGCCTTATTACATTTGTAGGCTCATTGTATAATTGTACAGGAATAAAGATAGTTCAGGTGGAGAGACACAGACCAGAAGTCAATGAAACCTGAGAAGCAAACATTGCTCCTTTCTGTGACTGTAAGGGCCACTCATCGTATCCTCCAACTACTCATACCGCTGCAACCAATAGTTTACAATGTCTTGGTCACAATTTTTGTGTTTGTGATCACACAGATGGGAGAGACTGTGGAGCAAATAAGCCCCCAAAACTCCGTAATGGAGGGGAAGTGGTACAACTTCATTTTTATGATATCATAGGAAGGAAGGAGATTGAGTTTCCAGCTTTCAGGGAGATTGTTACTGGCAGATAGGTAAGAGGTAGAACCAAGCACAGAGGTGGTATAAATTGATTGTAGTTCATATAACTTCTTCCTGTAAACAATCTTTAGATTAGAAGTGAAAAGGAAAGAAAAGAAAACAAAAAAAAAACCAACAACCCTAAAAAATAATGTACTTCGTAGGATACTTTAAACAACACTTCCCTAAAAGCAGATAATTACAGCAAACAGCATACTGAAAAACATGTTGGTGACCATCTCAAATGGTAGAGCTGAATTATGAAAAACCACTTATGAAAGCTATAGAAAGTGTTAATTATTTTTTCTTCCCACACTATAATGAGGTAGGCATAGTTTTACATCAGAAATGTTTCATAGCTCAAAATAACTAGTTCCTTTAATTTCAGTGACATGAAGCTGGTGGGTTTGTTGTTTAAAGAACAGATTGTTTTGAATTAGTGCCATCAGAAGACAGATTTTTAGAGAAAAAAAATAGGCAATACAAAACAACAGTAAGTTATTCAGTTGTGCCCTAAGTAATCAAGACAATATATTGTGAAAATCGGAGATAGTTACTGCAAAGGAAACTTCGAAAGAAGTTTTCTACCTATGTATTAGTTTTGATCAAACATTATAAAAATTCAAGACATCTTTGGTTCAAGGAGGCCTTGAGCTAAAGATACATCTTGCAGTAAAATCCATAGTTCTTATCTGTGTAGGTTTCTCAAACCTACTGGCTTACTTTATAGTTGCCTCTCACAGAATTTCAGGTTAAATGGAGAAACTTTCAACTGATTTCCATAGAGAGTTTTCTTCAGAGGGGTTTTATTAGCTGCAAGTTGAAGAGATTCTTGAAAATGTTTTGCTGGTTCCTTAATTTCAGAACACACACAAGCAAATAAGAAAGGACTAAAGGTTAATGGGATCAAATAAAGGAAGGAAGGAAGAACAAAGTAAACCAAAGTCACAATGGTGGCAAGCTAACTTACCACTGATCAAATATGAAGATGCCTGAAATCATCAGGGAAATGAAACTCTACCCTCTGCAGCACACTTGCCTGAGTTTCAGTTGACTTGTTTCCAAGAAATGTAACAGGAATTATGAAAGTGCTACAGATGAAAAAAGGCAATATGGCAGTAATCTACTATCTCTTCACAGAAAGGGAAAGTGAAAAAGAAAGAAGACAAGTTGTCTGAGGTGATCTTTTAAGCCTGGGAATGTCTTCCCTATGTGTCCTGGCTTCAGCTGGCATACAGTGCTGTGCTTTGGATTTAGTATAAGAACAATGTTGATAACACACCAATGTTTAGCTGTTGCTGGGTAGCACTTATGCTAAATCAAGGACTTTTTAGCGTTCCATATTCTGCCAGTGGGGAGATGCAAAAGAAGTTAGGAAGGAAACACAGCCAGGACAGCTGACCTAAACAAGCCAAAGAGATATTCCTTAGTATAGAACATCATGCTCAGTATAGAAACTAGGGGGAATTGGCTGGAAGTCGCTCATCAATACTCAAGGACAAGCTGGATACCCATCAGTGAGTGGTAAGCAACAGTATTGTGCATCATTTGTGTTTCATTCCTCTCTCTCTTCTTCTTATTGTTGTTGGTGTTAAATTTTACTTTATTTCCATTATTAAACTGTTCTTACCTCAAAGCACAGGTTTTACCTTTTCCAGGTTTCCTCCCCATCCTATGGTGGGGGAGCAGCACAGGGAAGGAACTGAGTGAGCAGCTGCATGGTGCTTAGTTACTAGCTGGAGTTACAGTCCAGACACACTGTGACTGCTTGATCCACTCCTCCCTGCCTACATTTAGACCAATAAACAGACCTTGTTTCAGCTGGAAAAGAGTGGAACATCACTAACTCTTTTCATCAATATACTGCCTGATGGACACTCATGATGAGCATCAAAAAAACCCCATATATATTTCTATGTGCTTATGCCTCCATGCTACATTAATAGCATATTTGAAAAGCAACTGCAAGAATGAAACTAGTTTTATCAGCAGAAGGCAGGCCCGCATATTACTCTTGAGTTTTAAGGTATAACAATCATCTTATTATTGAGCAGCTAAGTACAAAGGAGCAAAATGAGACCTAGTTTTTAAAGGACATGCAATAGAATCTTACCATTCCTATTAGGCACCATGAAAGATCTTGCAAAAAATTATCTCTTTCTGGCATTTTACATCTTTCCAGCTGAAAAGCTGATTGTGCTCATTCTTTCAGGTTTTGCCTAGTAGAAAAAAAAAAAATGGAATAACCACCACTGTAGTCTCTAGGGAATAAAAAATACTTATTTGGAGAAAGAAGAAAAGTTACACATTCTACACACCTTTGGAATTGGTTCTTTCTGATGCAGCAGGACAATTTAATTTGAGCTGGAGGGTCCATTCAGCACCTAGCTAGCTGTAGAATCAGAGATGTGTGAAGCCAATATAAAAGCCATTGTATGTCCTGCCCCCAAATTTTGATTATACATCTAGTGCCACTTGGGCAGATTACATAAAGATCACTGATGAATACAACATCTCTTATAACTGCATTTCATTCTGCATAGACACTGGACTGTAACAGCGGGAACAGATGCTGGTGCTGTATGGTAACTTTTAATAATAGAGGTTTGGCATTTAGGTATAATCATAGAATAGTTAGGGTCAGAAAGGATCTTAAAATAATCTGGTTCCAACCCTCCTGCCATAAGCAGAGACATCGCACACTAGACCATGTCACCCAAGGCTCTGTCCAGCCTGGCCTTGAACACTGACAGCGATAGAGCATTTATCACTTATTTGGACAACCTGCGCCAGTGCCTCACCACCCTCACAGTAAAGAACTTCTTTTTCATATCTAATGACTGTTAGAATCAAATTTGGATTCTATTGCATCATCTTGGGAGTTTTATAGTAAATCTTATTTAAAAGTAATTGCATATAGAGAATACAAGGTTTTATTTAGTCCATGTGTCATGTGTTTTAGTAGAGCAAAACAATATTACCAAGATTTG
This sequence comes from Psittacus erithacus, assembly GCA_009867235.2. NCBI lineage: Eukaryota > Metazoa > Chordata > Aves > Psittaciformes > Psittacidae > Psittacus > Psittacus erithacus. Next base: position 19,131 of record WYDI02024969.1, on the reverse strand, counting down.
GGCTAATATTATTGAATTAGTTGAATGTTAAAATGTGAATGAAAATGCAAAAGGAAAATGAGAATGCATTTCTACATGAAGGCCACTGATTTGCTCACTGACGTCTTTCTGCAATGCTCCTAAAAAAGAATAACATGAAAGTCTTCAAGCAAAACATGAATAGACATATTCAAAGTCAAACAGCCAACAAAGGATTTTCTGACATCCTAGCTGCTCATCTTTGATCTGCCTATACAAACCACTAAACGGGAAGAAAAGTGACTTAATACATTGCAACAGAAAATCATGGGCCAAATGCTTACAAATTCAGCCTTCAAACTGAAGGATAAAATTCTGGAAAATACCTTTGAAATTTTACAAAATTCAAATAAAAACTAAATTCACCTTGTGACTAAGATTCTATTCTATGCTATATAAAACAAGATAAAGCTTTGTGGCCAAAGTATAACCCTCTCAAGATACTGCTTAGTAATTATACATCCTTAACTATGTTAGTGTTAGCTTGTGCATCTACGGATGCCTGTTGCTACTTAATTTTAAAAGGTTTCTAATCTTGTAATGAAACTGTATTTTTGACCAGCCACAAAGTAGAATCTGATTTCAGCATTCTAATGTAATTAATCATGGATTTTAGTGCCTCATTTTGAACAATTTATTCTGATCTGAGAAATACAACACATGTCTTATGATTGCATTACATAAAAAGCAAATAAACTACTTAACTGAAAAGGAATCACATGTATTATTTATCACAAAGTAGAACTACCTGGAAGTTGGATCTTGCGCCCAACTAGTCTGCCCTTTCACTCCTGTTTAGTGACTTGCAGCTGTACAATGAGAGTCAAACTCTGTTTGCTTGAATTTGAGCCACTTGAACAGTGTTGGGAGAGTAGCTAGCAAATTTATGCTCATAGCATTCAAGACTCAAAATAGGCTTCACATTCTGTGGGCAGATACCAATATTACAGGGCAACCTGTAGCTTTCTGAGACTTTGTAGACTGCTAAAGGAATAAAAAAAAGAAAGGGGGGGGTGGTGGAAGAAATTGTATGGCCTTTAGAAATATACAGTACAGAATATAATTGGCCTGATTTCCACCAACAGGTTTTACACCTTCAGCTAACATCCCAAACCTGAAGAATGTCTGGAGTAGTACTTCCTTCACCTGCAGTAAGGAGTAATCAGAGACCATGCTGAGACTAATACACATTGCATAACCTCTGTTGGTGGAGCTTCTAACTAGAAAAGAGACAGACCTTCTGTTTCCTTTCCTTGTTTGTTTACACTGAAACAAACAAAACCAAAGTCAAGGTTTTACTTAACTAGTAATTTCCATACAAAATTCAATTTGAATTCAGAGTAGTAAAATCCACCTAGGTAGGCTTGAGCAACTATGTTCTTCAAATCTTTGTTCTGGAGCAACCAGTGACTAGAATCTGTTTCGCCCATGAAAATTACTGAGTGATCATCCTGGTCTTATCTTGACCTACCTTTTCTTGACTTAACCTCTTCAGCATATCTTTTGTCTCATGTCCAGCTGAGGAAGCGAAGTGATAGAGCATGGTGGGCACCTGGCACCCAACCAAGGTCAACCCATCATAGTCCTTTTTTTGGTGCCAGCTTTCTCTTCCTCCCTTAATGTTTCTTACTTCTCTGCTGTTCATGTCCTTTCAGTTTTTCAGTAAGCACAACCTTTCCTGACACGTATTTTAACATTTCAAATTAATATGCAAAATAGCTTTTCCTGATTAAAACAAATTTCACTGTAAAACCCTGCTCTACTCATAAGCAAAGATCTGACCTATCCACATAAATTTGTATAATGTGTTCTGCCAGAACTAGTCAGAGTATCATGACATTATAGAGAAAAAACCCTACTGGTTTCTATGGAACCATTTATCAGGCATGGAACCATTTATCAGGCATGATACAATGAAAAATACATCAAAATTTAGTGCCACATGAGCAAGTGTGTCAGAAGTTCTATCCATTCATTTGTTGTGCAATTCCATATTGGGGAAAGATGATGTAATTTGACCCTTAAGAAAATAGTGCATTTATGCAAACATATGCACTGAAATTGTCTTGTCAGACTATCATTCAAAACTAGAGCTAAGCAGACTTTATATATGACTAGTTTGCTGCTCAGCTTAAAGTACCATCAATATCTTCAACAATGCATCAGTTAGCGTGAAATCTCAGCACTCATCTGATACATTAAGATTCTTATGGGGACTTTTCCTACATAACAAGTTCTTGGCACATTCTACCTTGCCTTTCTTTGATCATCTGCCTATGACCTTATAAATTTGTATGTCCTCCAAGTATAGAGATCACCTAATAGTCTTAGTTTACAGCTGTAGCAAGCTGCAGCTTGCTAAATGAGGAAAAAATTAAGATGTACATACTGCAGCTGTCTTGAATGTCTGGACAACAGTTGTCACCTGGCATCTTTTAAGTAAATCTCCTACTGTTTCATGTGCATGTTAATTTTCAAGCACTATTAATTATTTGATTGCATACCATATGAAACCTTTGGGAGAGCTATCATCCAGCTATCTGACACTTCATGATTCAGGTAAGGCATTCAAAGTAATTCAATGAATTGCCACTATGCCCCATGCAATTGTACTGCTCAACTGTCATGGACGACTACAAATATCCTTGTATACCAAATTCCCTTCCTAGAGCTCAGTAGAATATATATTTGGATGCAAGGATGATTTAGCATAGGTAAGTGCTTAAGTAAAACACCTGGAAACTGCAAGTATGAATAATTTGTACCCTTCAGGAATAGTCAGTGAAAGGCAGGAGAGCAAGGCCTTCTGAAAGGTAAATAATACATTAAGTTTCACTATTTTGTTTTTATTCTGTGCAGAAAAATGATAATTTTATCAGGATGAAAAAATATTTACTAAATTTAAAAGTCAAACTGAAGCCAAAAGACTTTTGTATGCTCATGAATTTAAAAAATTTTTCCATCTGTTTTGATCCTGACTGATGCTGAATGATCTAAAGGAACAGAGTATAACAAAGGACCTCTCAGAAGATGCTGAACATCTCATATTTTTACATACTTAGCTATTTTTTATATCACCTTTGACAGATTCAAGTTCTCATAGCAGATTACAAGAAATGAGCAAAATATTAACAGAACCATCGCACTCCAAATTCAACTTTGGAAAGTCCAAATGATAAATACTGAGGTCTACAGTACCTATGTGAAATTTAAGGAGGCAGAGTGAAGGAGCAAAAAAGGGTTTAGGACATCTTCAAAATTTAAGGCCTTTCTCAGTGTTTAATTGCATTTTTTTTCCAATATATATTAAAAAAAAAGGAGGAATAACCAATGAAAACTACTTTATTACTTTATTTTAAAGTAATAATATAGATTTAATTAATAGGTATCATTTACATATATTAAAAGAATTATAAACTATGTATCTTATTATATATAGAAACATGACACACATTTTGTATATAGCTTTAGGAAGGCCAAATTCTACCAAGCATAGAGCATCTCTTACGTGTTAATCAGTGGCTTCTGTTGACCAGCTCAATGGTCACAGCCTCATTCTACATATTGAAGGCAAATGTGCTGCCTCTGTAAATTGAAACAGCTGAATCTGAATGGTTCCTTTATAATGCCGTCTGTGTGAAGGGAAACGTAAAGTGTGTACATTTGTCACTGCTTTTGTTTCTGCATGAAAAAAGAGAATACTCATTTCATGGAGAGTGATGAATTTTGCCTTCGCCAGAATATCTTTTTTAATTGCCTACAGTTATAACTAAAACCAATAACAAATGTATGTAGCATATGCACACTGATTCAATGCATAATGAATCATTCAAGAGACTTGGAAGATGTAAGAAAGAAGTGAAAAAACTACTGCTTCTCAGGACCTCCTGCCATGGATCTTTCTATATATACAGCCAATCTTTTATAGAAGAGATGCTTGGAAAAATCCATACCATTTTAAGCACATGTACCATAATATTTTATTGTAGAATATTTGCAGCTACAGTGTGCCTTATTTATGATCTGGCCCCACAGCAGATGCATTAATGTAGCAGAGAACACTCAAGTAAAATACACAGATCACAAAAATGCTTTTCACAGACTTAAATAGCTGCAAGGTAGTTTTGCTTTAGTTTCAAGTTTAACCTAATTAAAGCCAATCTCATTCTAAAAAGGAGAATGAATAACTTCCTGTGAGCGTAGCTATTATATACAGTACTGCACAGTTCTGGGCTACCAGCAAACCTATAGGTGTAAGTGTCTTGTTTCACCCTAGGGTGTTTTCCTTATTTACTTTATATTGCTAGTGTAAATCTGAAGCATGTTAAACTAGAACTGTGCATATGCAAGTAAACCTGAGCGTAGATAGTATTGTCTTTCATTCTTCAGCTGTCTTTTTTGACCCAGAATCATCCTTTATATGCACTGACCATGCAATGCAGAAGGCAATGGTTTTGCACTGAATTCCAAACTAGTTAGAGACTACAAAATTAAAGTGGTGTCAGGCTGCCTGTCATGCATTCAGTTATCCTAGATTTGTAACTGACTGCTGAAGTTACCTGTACACTGAAATCTAGTTGAGAAGGAATCCAAGAATGATAATTCCCAGCACAGCTAAGCATTGTTTTGTTTTATATCATTGCTTCTTTTGTATTCCCCTTAGTTTTGAATTTATTATAACCAGTGGCAGGTAAATATATATCAGTAGCTAAAGATACAGTGGCTGAAGTGCTGTCATGCCACTGGTGCTGAATATGAATGAAAAAAATACTGCAGTTCATCCTCAGGCAGGCTGTTGAAAAAACAAACCCTAAAACACAAAATCTAGCGCATTTGGGTATCAGGTCTTTCATCTAAATTTAAGGTACCAGGTTTCCCCAGTTGCTATCCTAATATGATGTTGGTATTGATAATGTTGCTAAATTCCAGGTGTGGTATATTCTCTCACTCTGCCTCCTGAAAAAGACTCAAACCCTATGTGATACTTAATTCAGCTTATTTTCTTACTGTCTTTTTACAAGAATCTATTTTATCCATGAAGTAGTTCCCTGGATGTCAGTGGGGCTTCTTTTTACAATTTGGATAAGACATGTTTTGAAATCTGGTCCAAATCATTCCTGCAAGCTGAACCCTTGGAAAACCTTTTGACATTTGTAAAGTAGAAATTAATTTGATTATTTGTGTTCATGCAAGTTATTAACATTTTAATATGCTAAACTATGGCCATTTTAAAATAAACACAATAAATTCTTTACAATTCAAATAGATTACGTTCATTTCATTTAATAATGGAAATGAAGTTTTCAGTTCCCATCAAGTCAGAAGCATACTTTTACTCACAAAATAAGTTAGAAGAATTAGAACATTAAATGTTTCTGAGAGCAATTAATTTATAATTTTAGCCAGGAACATTTGTAATGATCATTTGCAGGAGAAAAAGATGAACAGAAAAAACAGCCCATTTTAATTCAATTCCAACCAAATAATCCATTTCCTACAATTAAAGTTTTACATTGACATAACACTTGCCTTCTGGCTCTTTTCTGAGTCAATTATATTATTTGCTTTTGACAGAAATAAGATTTGACTTACATATTGAAATTTCATCAACACAAAGCGTTCAGTGAAAATAAAAAGAAACTATGGGTGTTTAGACAACATAAGAAGTTTTGCACTGACTTGTGTGTCTCTATGCTTCTTTCCCTTCCCAGGACAAATACATTAAATTTCCTAATATGTTGCTGTAGTTGTGGCCTTCTCCGTTCTCTTCTCCCCCTTCATTTCAAAGCTACAGGAATACATTGCTTATACTTATTCTGTGAGTTTTCTACTAACCAGTTCCACCTTAGATGCTTTAGACCTTGCTAAGCTGCAAGTCAGTCAGTAAGATCAACTGTTCTTCCACTTCTCTGTGGAAGAGGAAAATACTTTTTTCAGTACTTGCTCCATCTTCTCACAAAAAGAAATCAAGAAAAATCCCCACCTATTTTTCTTATTAATAATTTATTAACAGTAACTTCATAGTTGGAAAGCAGTTGAGTAATGGACTGAAAGTGAAGAACAGACAACCACAAAACTAGATCACAGTGCTCAAAAATATGCCAATTTACAAGAAAGGGACTTAGAAAGATAGGACTTATTACCTTTTCTTCAGTACTTGCTTTCTCTTTGGTGTCATGCAAACTCTCTAAATATACAATGCTCTAGTTTCAGAAGCAAAGACACTTTAAAGACTCAAACACTAGTAAGAGAAAGATCTTACTGGCAGAGAATCTACCTCAATAGGGGACCAGATAGCCCTCAGGCAGCTAAATAGTACTAATGATTTGAAAATGCCAAAGTGGATATTCAAGGAATATACATTCTGAATATGGTCTTTAGACTATCTAGCAATGATGCTTTGTGATTAATAAGCAAGAAACATTAGGAACACATATAATAGGTACCATTCTTTATACAGAAACAATTACAATAGCTTTGATTGAAAAAATATTAGGAAAAATAAGTTTTGTGGTACTATCTGCTTCCTAGATTTTAAGTAATTGCTTCCTATCAGAAAATTTTTGCCTATTATATGCTTCAGTAATTCAGTCTGCTTCATAACCTGCTCAAAATCTTTGTACTAAGCTATGAAATCCTACCCTTCAAAGATCCTTATTCCTTTCCTTTTCCTAAAATAAACCTGTAGACCCTGTCTTGATTTAAAATGCATATCAATTATACAGTGAAGGGGTACATGTAACCTAAGAAACTTTTTTTTTCTTCTATAAAACATATCTCCAAGACAAGCATTTTATTTTATAGTAGTTTCATGAAAGACCATAGTACTACTCATATTTTTATACATTTCTTTTGCCTTCCACTTGCCCTTGGTAGTGTTTACAAAGACCAGACTTACTGCAAAGAACTGAAGTAGTAGGTGTAATCTCAAGTTGGCAACAAAGAGGTGAAAGGCAGAACTGGCCACTTATCTCCAACAATAATTCAGCACTTTCCAAAGCTTCATAAAATTCCATAATTTAAAAAAATATATTTAAGAGTCATAATGAACGCATGAATGCTGAATGTTCACACAAAGCATGATGGATATGCTGTATCTCAAAAGCCGTACCCTTCAATTTTATGGTCCCTTTTGTCCAAACTGGATTTGGACCATAATTGTAGAATCTGAATCAGAAGTAGAACACTAAGGAGAAGTTTAAATAACTCTAAATTACATCACAAAAGTAATTTTTTAATGAAGATGAGCCATGAACAGGACTGATTATATCTCAGTCTCCTTTGCAGCTAATTCATCTCAGAGCATATGCAGCAAATTTATCTCAAAGCAAGAAGTAACACATAAATTCGAGTAAAATTCTCTTTTTAGATTTGTTTTTTTTGTATCATGCATTAAAGACTTTATAAACAATGCATCCACAAGAAGTTACTTTTTTTTTTTGCGTGTATTTTCTCTCATACATGTTAAACATAACTGAAGAAACAGCTCCTGTGTATTGTGCTAATGGACTACTAAAGAGAGATTAGAAAACATCTTGTGTAATGCAACCTTAAAATGTAAGACTAGAAATTTACTTTTAAAATATGGACTTGTGCTAAGTTACCAATCATCATAAGATGCCTTAAACATACCTTGTCAAAACATATCAAATAACATTTTCTAACTCATTTATATTTTACTCACCAAGAAAGAGAACTCTGAAGGCTGGGGACCATGAGGACACACACACAACTTGCTACCATTAACCTGCAAGAAAACAGGTCTGAGACGGTTTATCTCTTCACTGTATCCTATCTCTGGAAGGCAGCTTTAGTGTCTAAAACAGTGACTCTCATTTTAAGAGAACTACATCCAGCAGAGGCAAAAGCACCACACATAGGTAACAAGACTCTCTACATAAGCAATATAGATCTTTTTGGCTTGTGGATTCAAGATAAAACCTACAAGTTCTAGATTCTTTATATATGATATGAGGTCATTTAAAGAAAGTAGATAATCTGCTGCACCTGAATTGCACTGCCATTGGAATTTAGCAAGAAATAGCCGCTCGCACTAGGAGCCACTCAGAGCCTCTGATTAGAGACCTCTCCCACACAAACTGAGATGAATTGCTCCTCCTAAAAAACTTAGCTGAAGGCTAATTAGTAGTACCTGAGCCTGCATATTCATCTGTCAGATATTCCTTTAAGACTTTTTTAGCAGACATGCAGATATTAAACCTAAAGGTTCACAGTAAATGTATTATTTCAGTAAGATTACAGTCAAGTATTTATCAGTCTTTTTAAAGTAAGGTTATCAAATGAGTTCTTCCTCCACTGTAACTCTGAAGTCTATCTACCAGCTACTTAAAATCAACTGGCTTTTTACAGTAATGAAATGCATATTTAAATATGTGTGACAAGTTAAGGCAGAAGTGATATGAGACTCTGTGAATTGCAGATATTTAATGCAGTTCTCCCAGATACAGTCCTCTAAGGATCAAGAAACAACAGGCATTGTATAAGGAATCTTACAATCTTAGATTAATTATATTAAATGATATTTCATAACAATGCATTTCATGATCCAGTGTTTGAATACAATGTTCAAATGTGAATATTTGAATACAATGGTCAAATAAAAATATTCAAAACCAGCAAACAGGAAATAATATTAAATTAGCTCCTTCAGACTGATTTTTTTCCTATTTCATGGAAAATTCAAAATCCTAATTTTGTGTTAATGCAAACACAAAATATATGTCAAAAATTTTCCATGGGTTTACTTAAAAATAGAGGCAAATATTGAGGCATATCAAATACTTTGAAATTAAGGAATCTTAAGTATTTTAGATAGCAAACCATAACAACATCAAGCACAACAAGGAAATAATAATGATGATAATCCCTTTTAATTAGCACCTTCTAGGTTTATACTAAACAGTTATGTTCTCAGTTACATTTCAAATGCTCTCCTTTTCTGTCTCATCTGCTTCCTCGTATTTAGCAATGTCAACACTGTTAGAATTACACTTAAGATAGCCAATATGGATAAAAATTATGCATCTTTATTTTTTATCAACATAGGAAATATAACCCCAAGCATTGTAACAATTTGGTATCTTGTAAGTTTTGTAATAATAACAATAATAACAACAACAGCAACAAGCAATGCCCTTCAGCAGCAAAGTAAGACTATCACTCAGGAAGCCAACATTTCAACTAGATCTCCACACTGAAAACACTGAAACTTAGGTTTTAAATTTGAAGTCTATTTGAATTTGCTGCGGCAACTGTGTGAAAAGTATCCATTTTATTTCTAATTTAATTTACTCTGATGATGCTTAGAGTCCCTGAGTCGTCCATCAGTCCATGCAAAGCTTCTCTTAGCCAATAGAGGATATTCTTTTTTTAATGGCATTATTTTGCTGATCATTCCTAACATGAATTTTGCAATGCTACTGGTTCGAAAATGATCCAGGTTAACTCTGACTGTCCCTTTACAACATGAGTAGATTTTTTCTAGTGAAAACTAGCTGAACCTTGGGTTATTTCCATTCACTTTGCCTCCGAATGCACTATACGTCTCCAACCAGGCTGCTAAGGCTGTTAGACATATTTAAAATATAAGCTTTTCTTAGATATGCAAAATTCAGATTATGAAGTTTGCATATTATATTTGGAAAAGTAAAAAGCTCCTTGCTATAATTAATGTTTACTCCATGTGAAGTAAAAAGACATTCTTAAAATTGTAATTGCAGTAATAAAATTATTTTCACATTTTTATATATTGATCTTGTGCCCTGTACTATGTACAAAACCACAGAACTACAGAGAACCCAATGGATAAATAATGGGTAGAGTCAATCAAGCACTTTCTCTACCTGTTTAGATAAAATAATTCTGGTATAATAATCATATGACTGATGTACAGTTCAAAAGAATGAAGCTTAGTTACTGGGTGGCTCTATCCATGTGATTTTGTAGATACAGTATTACAGGTAATCCTAGGGTTGCCACTTTCATTTGCCCAGAACCACAGTATGATTCTTCTTCTTATAGCAACAAATCCTTAGTCTTACTAAAGGCTGAGGATATTTAAGAGCCAAGATTTTCACCAGGTACTGTTGCAGGTTCTTTACTTTGGAATGTACAGTAACAAGGAGGTAAGGAGCTCTGTTTTCGTCGTATTTTTTCCCATGCAATAATTTAAGATTCTGTATTAAGTGGGCTTCTATTAATATTAGTAGAATTAATTAATTGCATGACTTACGATTATTGAACTATTTGATTTTTACATATATAACTTTAAACCAAAATGCTATTTTGAATTGCGAGAGACTTATTTTAACATATTCTGTTTATTAACTGATGTCCCAAAAGTGTGCATATGAATAGTACGCAGTTAAATACCTCCAGTTTCTTTGGTACTAAGGAGATAAAAAACTCCAAAAAATGCATTAAATAAAAAGGTTTCTAGCTGACTTAACACTCGAACACAACGTTTTAGCCCTACAGCTCAGGAATGGCCAGCACTCAAGAATAGAATCCTGAAACTGAAGATAATGGACATACTCTGGGAATGAACATCCCTCTGGGAAGGAATATCACTAATCACAAGTTGTTTATGTAAATCAGCCAAGAAACTGGAATATGGTACTTCCTTTCTCAGGTGCTGTAGATTAAACTCCTTGCTGATACGTACTATCATTTTTCTCTTTCATCAACCCTCAATCCCAGGAATCTAGGACTAGTAGAGACAGACAGTGTAGTCCTTTGAATACAATGCTCCATGTCCAAGCCAGCATTCAAAGCATAAGACTTAACATTTTAAAATATCTGGATATATTTGCACATCTGAAGTAATTTTTTCAGTAAGAAAATCTCCCTGAAGGAAGATATGGCAGCATTTGACAGTAGAAATGAGGGGGGATAGGAATCATAGAATAGTTAGGGTTGGAAAGGACCTTAAGATCATCTAGTTTCAACCCCTCTGCCATGGGCAGGGACACCTCACTGTTAACACCTTACTACCATTTCCTTTGTTGCTGTGTTTAATGCATAATAGGACATCAGAGTTGACAGAATTTTTTGTTACTTGATCTGAGTCCTTAGAGGCACATCCCTGTAATGGATGTACATGAGAAATAAGATGCCCCCACTTCAGATGTTTTAAGAAAGTAGAAAATTTTGATTGAGGAAGTTTGAAAGTTAAAATCAAAAAGCTAAATCAACCTTCAAAATACAGATATGCATGAATGAGTAGAAATTAGACCATAACAAGAATAGTGTTAATCTATTGTCAGTATTTTAACTGGAGTATTATTCAGTTGTATAAATTTATGCACCTATTTTCCTTTCCTAAATTAATCCTAAAAATCTCCACTTCTGGCCTCAATACCTATAAATAGAATTGCTGTAGGGATGATAAACAGTAACGAAGCTTCATTTTAAATGCATTACTTTGATCAGTATTTACAGTTATTCCTTAGATTATGCATCATTGACCTTCACAGAGCCATTGATGGAAGTTTGCACAGTCTGCACGAACAGGTTGTTGTCTGCATTGTTTTAAAATGTTCAAGCACACGTGTAAGTATTTTTAAAAACCCAACAAATTGGCATGAATATGAGTGTAAACTCACTTAAACTAGCAATATTCCACACGCGACTCAGTAAAATCAAACATTTCCAGCACAAAAATAGGCATAAAGAGTATTTACAGGCCAAGAAAGAACAATTTTATTCCATTAGAAGACACAGTTTCAGCCCATAAATGAAAGGAAAAAAGAACACAGGACTTAGCAAGACAACTCCATTCATCTTCACTGAATCTTTTAAGGCACTAGGCCTGGAAAACTGAAGCAAGTTATAGCCTGTCCTCTGGCAGTGAACTGCTGCATGTTAACAAAATCACAAGGCCTCTTTCCAGTACCCACACAGTACACAATATCACTGCAAACAAAAGAGAGGGAAAGGGAGAAGAAAAGGGAGATGGAGATAGGGAGGAAAGGATAGGAGAAGAGAAGAGAAGAGAGAAAGGAGAATCCCAGCAACTGTGTAAGATTATAGAATCACATTCAGCATTGTGCTTAGTTATCCTATTTTTATTGGGTTTTTTTGAGCTTTGAGATCATGGACTTGATGTGCTGCATTTTGGTACAATATACATAGACTTCCAGCTTCTGCAAGAAAAAAGTTATGTCATCACTGAAGTATATAGCCACATACATACATTGAAATATACTTGAAATAAAAAAGAACATTCAGCACTAAAAAACGTTGAGTTTAGAAAATGCCAGGTTTGACTATAAAGCTATTTAATAGCTTTGGATTTTGCTGGTAAACATAATCAGTATCAAATTCTTCATGCTTGCCTACAGTTTAAAGAATGAGAGCTGATCACAAGGACTAATTGTGGAAGGCATGCTTTTTCATGTATATAAGTAAGATATTCTAAGAAAGAGCTTGAAATAAATTCCATCAAAATTCATGCTATTTTTTAAAGTCAACCTAAACAAACAATTCTTCACTTAGCCCCAGACTGAGAATTTGTGATACATTTTTTGGCTGTAGGACTTTTTTTCAACAAACTGACAAACCCCTGAAAATAACGTATTGTAATGAAGTAGGTGAGACCATGAAGTGTAGCAGCAGGAACAGTGCTCCTATAAAATGAAGAATAAATTCATACAGCTACTTTAAAAGCAAAGTAATAGCCAAACAGCATAAAATGACATCAAAGCCAAAACACGGCAGCGTTTTAAAAGAAGAGAATAAATTCATCATTCTGGCAGTCTGTAATTTTATAAAAGCTCCTGTTCTCATTATGCCTTTTAGTGTTTTAACTATGGATGAAAAATAGAAACAATTTTAGGCTATTCCCAGCAGACTCAAGTAGGTTTAAGGGTAGCTGACCAGATGGAAGAGGCTTACTTTCAAAGCACTATATTTTCCCTTCCGTTCCCTCTGGCACTGAAAAGAGAGGAAAGCACTTCTGAAAATTTCAGGCTCTGTTTGTGGAAGCATTAGTATATGTTTAGCTAAAATTATTTTAAATAGGCTGCTGTTACTGCTGAATTTACTATAATAAAAACAATTGGAACATGTTTCATGCAGCACAAGAAGTGTCTGGGGAAACAACAATCTTTGAAGAACCTAGCTTCAGGTTAATACAGAGAAAGCAGTCTGCACTTGAGAAAATAAATGTGTTCTGTAGTGAAACGCAAGAAGCCATAGGTCAATAAAGATGTATATAGATCATGGGTAATAAAAATTTAAAGCTGCTATCAGGGAAAAATCCTACTAGAGACAAAATTATTGCTCTCTTGGCCTATAGTTTGAATCCTACCTCATATACATGGAAAGAAACTTGGTCTTCTGAATGCTGAGTGCAGAGAGGTTATCCTCTTTCATCCTTGGCATGGTCAGAACCATTAATGATGTCCAGTATAGAGTGTGAAAGAGATTCATTCATCAAAAGTTGCTGTCCATTTTAACAAGCCATAGTCAACAAGACTCAGCTGACTCCTCCCACTCCATCATGATGATAAAATATCTCTGACAATACTAATTGGATCCAGTTCTGATCAAACTGACACTACAATGACAACTGTGGGATAAGCATAATACTCCCTACCCAAACTAAGTTCACTACACAAGCCGCAAATTTTACTATCATTTTAACCTGGAATAGTCACCAAACCCCTGTATTATGCTTTAGCAATAAAATGACAAGTAACAGAATGCCAATCTTTAATTATGTTAAAAAAGTTTTAGAAGAGTTAGCTTTTTGTTTTGTTTTTTCTTTTTGTGAGAAAACTCATGCCCAGGAGTAAAGTATCTGTGACCTTTTCATTAACTGTCACTCAAAGCCAGTGATGTTGGATTCTTTATATTTGGCTGTTATATATAACTAGCAGATCTTGAACTTTTACTAAAAAAATGTCTTCTGCTCACTAGGATGAAAGTGTTGGGTTCAATGGCAGCCTGGAGATCAAAGCTAGTAATGATTCTCTGCGTCATTTCTGTTGAAAACGCATTCAGCAGTCCGCTCCGAGCTATTGTGTGGTACTTCTGAGGAGGGTAAAATTCATAATGCTTTCAAAAGTAAGGACTGACTTCTGAAGTAGGCAATAAAAGTGGAAGGGATTCCTATCTATTCAATAAACTGAGTCAAAGTATAAACAAGAAGTTAATAAGTTGAGAGTAGAAATAAAAATAGTTCAAACCTCTGGGTGCATAAGTCTCCAGTGGCAACACATCAGATCACAGACAATATCTCACAAGTGCCAATATGTCTGGTCACCTTTCATATAGGCAAAATAAGCTCATATCTATTTTTTTTTCTTGAAATTAATTTCACTGCAAATGCTGAGCAAAGGACGAGCTTTTCAAACAATGAAAGAAAAAGAGCCATTTTGCCATTCTATCTATCCCAAACAATACAAGTCAGATTGTGCAATTGCATTGATTTCATCACTCCAGTTCCTTCCTGACCTGATTATAACTGAAAGTATAAAAGATGAGTAATTCAAATCCATAGATGAATATGAAATACAGGCTAAGAACAACTGTTTGTTAGGGACCTAGTAAGTTTCTCATTTTTACACTGGCCCTTATGTAAAAAGCAATGTGTCTGAAATAAGTTGCAATAAATGCTAAGAAATGAAGCCTAGGAAATCTATCAAAGAAGTTATGATTATTCAATAAATAATAAGCTTATTGCCTAGTTTGTTAAAAGATGCAATTAATAACATTACTGCAATTAAAACTTGGAGACATGATGTGTGAGCCCATGGCTTGCTCTCTTTTTGTGCTCATACTACTTTAGTTTTTAGAAGTTGAGCTAGTGAAATTGATGGAGGAAGATTTTTTTTCAAACACTCTTCCTGCTATCAAGAGCTGGGCTCTGACAGCTTCTGGTATGACCACTTGCCTGGCAGGCATCTTAGTCTTTTTCTTATGTATCAAACTGAATAGAAGTTCCTTTGATTTACAAGTCTTTAAGACATAAAGATCAAACTTACGCCTTTAGAGCAAAATAAATGTAAAGCTAGATGAGGGTTTTAGGAAGAAGGAGAAATTGAACAAGAAACAGAAACTGGGAACAAAGTTTCTAGAAAAGAAAACACAGGAACATCCGAACTTGCTCACAAATCTAAAGATGTGATTGACAGAGAGAGATTAAGTGCACAGACAAGCAGCAGGAAATCAGTCAGAAACTGACTTTAAGTCCTCTACCTTTTACAAATTTTGTTTTAGGTGAACACTTATGATAGTTTTCCTATTGACAGAGCCAGTAGATTTGCACAATCCCTGACCATGATGCTCTGAACTAATTACTTCTCAGTCCTGACACTCATAGCTGTGGGAGTGTATTGGCGTTTTACCATATAAATATCCAGCATAAATAAGCATGGAATTTAAGCAAACATTCTGATTTTCTTTTCATTGCACAATCTTAGCAATAATGCTCCTGGGACATGTTCACCTTGTGTATTGTCCCAGTACACAGGTGCCAGCCATGCGGTTCAGTTTTCAAGACATGCCAGAATGAGGGGGAAATGTCAGGGCAGGGGTCAACAGCTGAGACTGGAGAGATATGACAGGATTCTAAAAATCAGGTTGCAACCTGTAGTCCTTCCCATGCATCTCATCAAAAACACATAAAAAGAAAATCAGCAACCTCAGTAAGCTGATGAATTCCACTTACTTGACTTTCACAGGTCCTGACTGTATTGAAAGTTTTTGTAGGAGTCAAGTTAACAGCATTGCCTCCTTCTTTTACAAACTGCAGTTGTCCAATCCAGCTAATTTGGATTAAAATGGAATTATGTTGAATTCAGCAGTGCATTTCACTCCTGAATCCAGTATTTCATCGCTAATTCTGATGTAAAAATACTGATACCAATTATTAGCATTTCCACACGCAGTACTCATCAGCTTCTAAGGCAAGCATTTTAGGCATCAGGGCATTGTACATTTAGATTTTACAACATTCAGATAATAGATGTCAGATCACATTTACCTCAAGGCAACTCAGATATGTGGACAAAGTTTTACTCCTCCAAAGATAAAAAGAGACAGATTAAGAAATTAATCTAGTAGGCATAAGAGGAAGCCAGGGGAACAGTAATAGAGCCAGGAATTGATCCTTGAAGATGCGACTGGTAATTGCTGCTGACACTAGATAGTCCTAGTAATTACAGCTGCTGCGGTCCCATACAGACTCATTTGTCCGTCAGTGATGATCTGACAGCAATCAGCTAGCTTTCCAATGCTCTAAGGTATGCATAACACTCAGAAGTTTGGCCATTTGTCTCTCCCCTCAGCAGTGAAACATCCACAATGCAAAATCCAGCTGTCACATAATTGGAAGCTAAGACCCTGAAAATAGCTTAAGTGACTTATCCAAGGCAGGTAGACAGTAGCAATTCTGCTTGTGGTTCCTAGGAAAATTCTCTCCCTTGAGACAGACTTGCCTGACACAAATACCCACTTATTGTCTGGGATACTTGCAAAATGTTAACTATGCCATTTGTGTCACCAGGCATTTATTTTAGTTTTGCAGCCAGAGCTGCTGTTTCAGAGAAGTTGTGCATCCTGGGATGTGATTAGATGAACAAATTAAAAGGAAGTGTATGACCACCACTATTTTGTCTTCAAAACTAGTACCCATATAACAACAGGATTTCTAAGTGTGAAGGTCATCTTCACAGTTGCTAAGGCCACGCAGCGGATGCTTTTATGTGGCACTAGCAGCACAACCACAGCAAATTGAACTGTCAATGAATGTTGCATTGATTCTTCTTTCATGGGCTACTTGACAGCATTAGCCCTGAGGGTTTATCATGACTTTGTTCCAAGTTTATTGAAGATGGTCATTAAAAAGCAGCAAATCATCATTCATATGATTGCAATCTAGAGTTACTCAGCTATGTAAGTCACATACTCAGGCTCAGTGTTTGCATATTGATTATAGCTTGGCCTTAAGAGTTTGTCACCAAACCACCCATCCCCAGTTTTTATGAATTCTATCATTAAGTGACTGCTCATGATTTCATTATAAAGTCTATTTCTCCATAGCGAGCTCTTAGCAATTGACAATAGGTCAGAAATTGTCTAGTCTTTTTGGGGAAAAGGTAAAAAATTCAGCCTGAAATGGAATTAGTGTATTTTTTAAAAAGGAATCTGGCTATACTGCATTGCTATTACTGTAAAATGAGCATTAGGTAATTTTAAAAGTTTGATTAGAAAATGCTTTTATGTCATCAGCTCTTGTTGCGTTTTTTTAAATCAATATTTGGTGATTTCTTAGGTATGCCCAATCTTCTTTCCTCTTATATTAGCAGGAATTGAAAACATCTTTCTAAAGCTATAAAATTCTAGAATCAGTTGACAATATAAAGCATAATACTGAGAAGATGTTGTCCAGCTACATCAGCTGAGCCAAAGATACACTCCACATGATTCCTGTATGTTTATGATAAAGATTCTGCACCCTTCTTTGTAATAAACAGAGATAAAGATAAATGTACTCTGGATTGAAGTACTTCATCTGTGATGCTGCAAAGCCAAAGAGCTACAAGATTTACTGACTTTGAAATTGTGCAGCTCAGTTATACTACAGACATTTTGTTTAGCAGAATAATCACTGGTTTGCAAATTATATACTATTTATGTCCAGTACCAATGAATAGTTAACATTCAGGTTTTCCACTGATGTTCTGCATGAGTTTATATTCACATTCTCTTTACAGCAAGCAGGGACAGTCTTTAGCAGATAGTACTAAGGCTGGAGCTTTTCAAAATAAATAGGTCCCATCACACACTAGAACAGACTTTACAGTACAGGTGTCACAGTACGTAAATAGGATTGGGTTCCTCAGGCCCTTCTGTGGAGATATATTGAAAGCATATCATATGTATTGCGGTATCCAACCTCATACTGTGTAATGAGGGGATACTGACATATCAAGTTCACTTTCTTCATTGAATGCCTCATAAAACTTAGAAACATCAAAAACTAAGATTGACCTTTCTTGCTATATGTTTATTGATTGTGCTTTCTATTATTTAATGGATACCTTTATGGTGGGACTGTGTTACAGAAGATCAACTTTAAATGTTAACTTTGATAATTATTTTAGCTACAAAGCAAGACTAAATGTTACTATGATGCTTCTGTGGGTTAAATGAATTTATAAATACATTTGAAATGTTTTTTATATTTATAACTCCTAAGAAAAAGAGTGGAAATAAGTATAAATTATACTCAAGTGTATGGAATAGGTTTTTCTAAAAAAAAATTAACTTCAATTTATAAAATATTTCTATTTATTTTTAATGTATTCTTTAATTATTCCCATCTATATAATGTTCAGCATTCATTCAAATTATCATAATTGCAATGTTATATTCTATATTTTATATTTTACACTGTTTTTCTTGCAACTCTTGGAAAACCCCCGAGCAACTTTAAGTGGATCTTGTCAGGAATAATTTTCTTATTACATTAGCCTTTTTTGAGATTTTTTTTATGGGGAAGGTCATGTAAAATTGCAATAGAATTTTGAACTCCAAAAGAGTTATAGGTGGAAAAACAACTTCTCCTGAAACTTCATCTGTTACACTAGAAATAGCAGTATATTTTAATTCTGAAATGTTTAATTACAACATGAATAATGTTGTCTGATCTATACACTAAAAAACACATATTTCCAAATTTCATGAGCTAACTTTCTCCAAAGGCAAAATTCCCAAGTATTATTTCTGGTGATTTAGTTTGTAAGATCATATTTCGATGTCATTTATTCTTTGCGGGTTTCATTAAATAAATCCCAAAAGTTTAGTGCAGTGATGTTGCTTTCAAAACTTATTTGTTTCTTATATAAGAAAAATATCTCTCCTGTTAAGATAAACGACCTTCAAAGATCTGTAAATTAGACCAAGTTATATAGCAAGGTGACATTTATCAGTAATGCTTGATCCTGCGAATGACCGAGCATACTGGCCTCAGGCCAGCTAAACAAGTAATGGGCTATTCACTGTACGAAGTTGTCCTGGGTTCAGCAGTAGCAGTCATTTTTCTCCTTCTTAGTAGCTGGTGCAGTGCTGTGTTTTTGATTTTGG
>WYDI02024968.1:9036-23333 GCA_009867235.2 Psittacus erithacus | reverse complement strand
ACCTGTAGCTGTGCCTGGGATTGCTCTGACCCAGGTGTAGGACCTTGCACTTGGCATGGTTAAACTTCATCAGGTTGTCATCAGCCCACCTCACAAGCGTTTCAAGGTCCCTCTGCATGGCATCCCTTCCCTCCAGTGTATCAACCAAACGTTTATTCCTCTCAGCACTGTGTGCACTGCAGCAAGGCTGGGTCTTACTGGTCTTGTACTAGCACCCTTCGCCATGTTACGTATGGCATGAGATGCTTGGAAAGGAAACAGTAAATGTAAAGGGAAATGTAAAGATTTTACCAGTTAGACCTGGAGCTGAATACTCCAGGCTTCTGGAATTTTTAGGCATGGAGGTCACTGTACTCCCATTGCTGTTGTGCATTTTCCATTAAAAGGATTTACATTGTGAAGCTTTCAAAGAAATTCCAACTTGCTCAGTGGGATGTGGTTACATTATTACCATCAGCATTGTTGTTATTTTTACTCATTTAGTTTCTTGGGAGTTAATGAAAGTAGTGCTTAGGTTTAAGGATCCATTAAGAGAAACACTGTTCCTCTTCCCCTCCATGGAAACACTGTTAACACACAATTCATTTCAAATCAAATGTATTGTTCTGCGGTGGTTTAAAGACATCTGCCAGGAGTTTTTCTTACTATCATTTCTTTTCAAGACTGTGTTAGACCAACAGCCTCTTTTTTAGATCCAAAATCTGGACACAAGTCTTTGCTAATGTCAGTTTTATTCTTTTGCTTGGAAGTTCTCTTCGCTGAAAGACGATGTCTTTTGATTATGTGTGCTTATTATCTTAAGGATGTTTTTTTGTTTACCTTTTCCCATGCAGAACTCATCATATTATGTTGTGCTTAGAGTAATATACACACATACACACATATGTGTGTGTATGTTTTTATCTATGTATGTATAGTTCTATAGGATGTTCCAAATGGCTCTCTTAACAGAATCATAAATATTGAAGTTGGCATCAGCAACTCTGGAATGATGGAGATGGTGAGGAAGATGTTTAAATGCCTTCCTGAGCAGGTGATGTCCATCAGCACTAGAAACAGGTGTTACTACCTCATTGGGAGCAGCAGGTAGGCATAGAAAGATGTGCAAATACAGACGTTACAGTTAAGATAATGTTACACTAAGCCACTACCCCAAGGCAAGGTCCTGCTTCTTCCCAGCCGCTTCCATCCCATCTTGTGTCTCAATCAGCTCTGGGATGATTCAATGGTAGATTCAATGGAAAACTGCTCTTTTCCATATCATTTTCCCCCCATGGCTGGGTTAATGTTTTGCTGGTTCAGATAGATGAGCTAACCTTCCCTGCATCCACACTTACAGTGTCCAACACAAGGAAGTAGCAGGAGCACATGCCTGGGAATGAGGATGGCGGCAGCACATCAGTGTGGCAGTGCCATGTCAAACTGTACTACTAAGGGTCAAGGAAGAGCATAGAGCTTTGTCTTCTCACTCAGTGGCTGCTGGGAGTTAGGAAAGCTTCTGCTCCTTATGGATAAATCCTTGGAAAATTCCCCCAAGTGAAAACAGATCCTAAGAGGAATGCCTGGGGCCTTTACTGCAGCAGGATGGTGTGCTCCCTGCTTTCCCAGGCCGCAATCCAGCCCTCAGCAAAGGCAGAAACGGCTGCTGTAGAGGTGATCAGCCAAAGCTCGATTAGGTGATGGAGGACATTTGGCACAGGGCTCCTCTGCTCCTGCTTCCTGCTTTACCTCTTCAGTTTCCCAGCCACAGGCGTGTCAGGGGTTTTTCTGCCTTCATGCAGAAGAGCAGCTGATGTGTGAAATGCTGATAAGCGAAGGAGACAAAAACATACCTGTGTGCCACTTAAGCGTGCCACCTCGTGCTTTCCCCGAGGGCACTGCTCTCACAGCCCATGATTGGTGGGAAGTGGTCTGGAATTAATCCAGCTAAATCCACCACAGGCATGAAATAGGGCTTCCAAGATCCTATCATGGCATATTTCTCATCCTGCTAGCCCAAATGCATTCCCAAGTCTTGCTAGCTGTGTTTAAGGCAGGACTCAACAGAGCAGTATTACACACAGAAAACAAAGCAGAAAGCATCATCCCATCTCCCCATCTCTTTCCATCTCCATGGCTCTTGCACACACACACACACTATTCCCTCCTGAATACCTTTTAGCTCCCAGTCTTGGGCTGCACCTCTCTGAAGTCCAACCCAGCACTCTCTTTTGAAAGGAAAGTGCACATTTTCTCCATTGATTTCAGGAGGCATTGTTTTCGGCCCCATAAGAAGAAGTGGGTAGGCAAATGAGTTTTCCTTGTGTTTTACCTGTGAATAGGTTTTCACTTCTATTGTTCCAAACTACAGGCAAGAAACAGAGGACTGGGTCACTGTAATATCTTCAGTCTGCAAGGAGGCCAAAAGAGGTGGATGCTGCCCTCAGGTGACACGATTCTGCACTTGGTTTTAGAAAGAAAGAAGTTTGTAATGTCATTAGAAACCTGATTTTGGCTTTGCAAGTTGGCCCTTGCCTTGCTTAATCAGAAATTCATTTTCCATATAAGTCCTGTACCCTGGTTTTATGCATTAACAGGTGCTGCGCAGTCTGTCTGCACTGGGATTGATTTTACATTGAAAGAATCTCTTTGAAGAGTAAGCTACATGGAAATTAGGAGATGATTGACATTATGCTGCAGGGAATTGCACCTTGATGAGTCAGAATGCAAGCCTGTATGCTAGTCTTACTGCGTGCTTTTTGGTTACATTTATGTGCTGTTTTACAAACCAACCCGCATCTGCTCTGTCTGTGTTATGAACCAGCTGAAGCCCTATTATTAGTTCAAGCTCAGTCTCAAGTTTCTTCACCTTGTCAGCCAGCCAGGCCTACTATTCAGACTCAGCACTAAGCTTCTTACATCCCTGCAGCTTCTAGTTATCTCAAAGTGCAAGCAGAGCAAATCTATTGACTGAAAAATGTCATATAAACAACCTCTCTGAGCCATTAGAAGTAAAGATTTGGTCTAATGGGATGCGTTGGTATATTGTAGCCCATGCCCAACAGGTACCTGTCTTTTTACACTGCTGTTATCTTACTTCTAGAACCAAGATCTTACGAATTCAGAAGTCAGAAGCCGGCCTTCCTCTTTGCCACTGTCCTTAAATTCTGTAGATACGACCAGTCTCCTAGGGAGGCAGAGCTATCAAAAGGTAAACAGATGAGCCATGCTTATAATGAGCTTGTTCTGAGAGGTGACTGATATTTGATTGTATAGTTGACTTTTTCCACCACAAGTTCTTCAAAGCTTGTGCAGTGAGTGCCCAGGTGGTCTGTTCTCCTCTCTGGTGTGGTTCCTGAGTAGGAGCTAGATAGTAATGTCAGAAACTGCCCAGAAAGGAAAGACTTTTGAGGAAAGTCTGCATGTAAGTAAAGGCAGGTGTTAATGGCAATGAGAAATGATACTCACTCGCTGTCTCAACTGACTGGCAAAGATTAGCAAGCATGAAATAAGCCCCTGAAGATTCGCTTTGACATGCCTTGGCAAAGCTGTGTGATTGTTTTGGCAGCTGCTAGCCACATTCCTCCTGTTTTGTGACTGTGCTTTTCTCTGTCTCTCTCTTCAGGCTGTAACACTTAGAGGGGAGTTCAGATTCAGTTTCTCTGTGCCTTCCAGATCAGATCTTCCCCCTCAATATTTAAATAGACAGGAAGGAAAGCATTGCTTCTGTCCCAAAGCAATTGCCGTCCTCATCCTCTGGTGACAGGCTGAATATCAACCAAGGAATTGTTGGTTTTCTCTGGTCACAAAGCTGTATGCACATGGCCAAGCTAGAGGAAGCTGAGTGCAGGCTGAAGCATTTCCAGTGTACCTTTAGGAGTCAACTTCTTTCCTTTTCTACATAGGAGAATGGTTCCTCAGAAGACAAGAACAGGCCTAACTCAGATCCTGGCCCTCATCAGGCTCAGTGTGACTCACCAAGAGGAATTTTTCCAAGTCTGGTGAGCAGAACAAATCAAACAGCTCTTTACTTATTCAGTCTGCAGAAGTGACTTGGCTCTTGTCTCGTCTGAGGATCTGTAACTGTAGATGATACTTTCCCAGCACACCGAATTGGTTTTCACTATGAAAGATTCCTTATTATTTTGCCTGTTGTCATGTTTAGAGCTGAAAATAACTTTCTGAGAACTTGATTAAAAACTCTCAAGTTGCTCTGCTTGAGGATTTGCTCCTCCCATTGCATTTCTCATCTTGCGCCATAGTCTTCCTAAATGCTTGCTTTCTGCAGCCTCTGCCAGTAGTAATTCAATCAATCAAACTGAACTGCTGAACTACAGAACACAGATTTGTTAAATCAAGGCACACCTCAGGGCTGACCTTCTGTCAGCATTAATATGAATTCAGGTAATTTAGCTTCCATATCTGGCAGGGATGATCCGAAAAGACACAATGATGAATGTTACTGTGTATTATTGGCTGAACGTTCTGACCTGTGTTCCCTGAGCAAACTCCTGCAGCAATCAGATGGTTTCCACCCATCCTCTGCCTTCGCAGCAGAATCAACAGAACAGAAGACACAACCAATGCTCTGCCACACCAATATGCAGTTTGACAGCTGAGTTTAAACCCAAGTATTTATTGGCAGTTTATGCACTGGGCTATGATCTAGAGAATTTCTACTGTCATAGCTAGCAGTGTGGTAAATCACATGCTGCAGTCACCATACATGTATGCAGGCTGGCAGCACGTATGAGATAATACAGCTAAATTTAGTGGAAACAAGTGAAAATCGTTGAAATGACATTGGAATGCCATGGGCTGTTAGCAAAGCTAAGCTGATGCGCAATACTTTATGAAGCTGCAATAATTCAATTGTGGGTCTGAGCTCTGAAATGCATTGAGTTAACCCTTAGTCTGACTTTAACTACTGCTCCTCTGGATGCACACCAAGGCTGTCTTTCTGTCTCTTCCTTATGCATGCTTTTTCTGTCTCATTCGTTAATTCTCCTCATACTTATGATGCCTCAGAAAGCGTGTATTATATGTATTATATGCAGCTGTCTAGACACAAGACAGACTGACCACGAGGGTTAAAATATGAGGAATTTGTATTTTACCTTTTTAGCCTGAAGCAGAGGCAATAGCAGGAAGCTCGTATTTCTGTTTCATCATGTGTGAAAATAACTAACCTTGCCATGCAGCTAACAAGAAACAAAAATGTTTGTTCATTCAATATAAATACTTCAGTTGCCTCATAAGTTCAGCATCTGCTAACATCTCCAGATCTATTCTCTGCTCAGTGATGTCTAGACAGCTGATTTCCAGATTAATCCCTTGTATTTACTTCCTTTCAGAAGTATGACTCCACATTTCTAGCATTTGATGGGTTTTGCTTTTTACTGGTGGTACCCTCATCCAGGCCCAGATCTTGTTCAGTAGCCATTACTCATGCACACACAGGTCTTTCAGTGCCAGCCAAGTCTAGTCACACAGGCAAGGACACTGCAGAGGTCTGGGGACCTGGCTCCCTTTCAGTTCACTTTTTGGAGCTACCAGACCAAATCTGACTCAGCAATTCAGTATCTGCTATTTTGATACACAGCTTTAAATACCTGAAATACATCAAAATAAGGAGCCCTGACTTGCATCACCCTACACTGCGCATTACTGTGTTGAAGGCAGTAGGCATCCTTGTCAGGATCTGTTAGACACAGACAGAGATTTTGATAAGTTCCTCTGCCCAAGTGCAACACGTAATTTTCCCTGAGGAACCTATAACTAACAATTACTCAGTTGTTATCCAGGTACCATATCCATCTTGTGCTACAGCAAATTTTCTCCATAGTCTACTTTCTCTCTAATGTAAATCCACATCATGGTTCAACAGAGGCATAAAGAGCTTGTTTAACTGTTCAATTGATAATAACTATACACCGAGGTTAACTGCGCTTCTGTGGTGATAAAACACCTGGAAGAACAAGGATGTCCACAAACTGCTTTGTGGCAATGCAGTGCTGCTGCAGCTTAACCTTCTCCTTCCCACTGTCTTTATAATCTGAAATGGTGCCAAGGAGAAACACTAAGCATTTAGCAAAAAGTAGCCACTGTCAGTGATTGAAGGCTTAGTTTGGGAAGCTGATGAGTGCTGTCACCTCTCTGAGATTTCCTAGGAGTTGGAGGATCTCAAGACTTCATAAAATCACCTCCTCTTCCCCCTTCTCCCCAAGTGTTTACTTGTTTGATTGATCCAAAGGCCCTGAAAAGCCACTAGGAAACTCATTTGTGACTTTGGATCATGACTACAGAGCCAGCTTTGCTCCTGCTGTGGTTTTGTTATGCACTTCTTGAAGGATCTCTGCAGGTTTGTTCTGACTCCTACTGCATGAGTTGCTTTTTATGTTGTTTATACCAAGAAGGAACAAAAATACATTCTTACTCTTTAGCATCTATTCGATGCCATTTTCCTCTCTTTACATGTAGGAGAGTAATTAGTTTCATTTACCTTGAAAACAGTAATATATTCTGTGGCATATTTAGCAATTATTAAAGTGATCACCATGGAAACCAAAAATGTAAATGAAGAGATAAAAAGGGGTTGCATCACAAACATGGCATGGAGAATTGCATTGGGAGGCAGCTAAATACTAATTACCATAGTTTTCACTACAGTGAAGTCAACCGGGAGATACGAAAATCAATCATTTATCTTTGTGACTTAGAAAGCTAAATGTGGTGGAGGGATTAATTTCTCCTTCATTTACCAAACTGCCACAAACTTAGAATTTCAAGTATCTATGAAAGCAGAATCACTCAGAACACAAAGGATTCCATGTCAGATCTCCAGCCCTCCAGTGTATGTTCTAGTTCATGGAGAAATATGAGCTATTAGACTTCTCATTAGTCAGGGAAGTCCCAGATTTGTTCTTTACTTGATAGCAGTTAAAAGGTGCTTAAAAGGACAAATACATCATGATCCACTTCTAGGTTTTCCACAGACTTTTTTCCTAGTGTGAAGACTTTAGAGCTCAAGTGACCTTAAATGCCTGCAGGTTCATACATGAAGTGTTTAACTCACTTGATTTTTAAACAAAACAACAGGTTGTGAACATAGAATCAGTTTCAATTGCCTGGTTATCGCAAGTCCATCTATGAGAAGTACTAATGTAATAATACCAGTAGCCAGTTTTGTCTGTGTGCAGTGGATCTCAAAAATACAAATACAGAAACCTTGTTTCTAAACCAGACTGGCTCTGAGCATATCTCACTTCAAGGAGAAACATGTTTTTCCATGTTTTCTGTGGATGCTTGCTGATGCTATTACTTCTCCATGTAGATTAAAAAAATACATCTTAAATAAGCTGCATAACTGAACCTGTTAAATACAAACCCGTTCTTTTAACAGGATAAAACTCTGGGAAAGTGTGAGGAAAATCTGCCGTCATCAGATACAGATGAAGACATCAAAAAGGATGAAGAAGATTATTACCAAACTCCCAGCAATATTTTAGCACAGGTAGTTTGTCAGTTGTTTTTTCTGTTGGTTTGTTAGCATCTGTAAGGAGACAGAAGACATTTAATTAGCCGAAGAGGAACTTGTATAAGGAGCCACTAGTACCTTGCAAGAGAAATACATAGATAAAGCAGAAGGCAACAGAGATTTCATTTGTACAAGAAAAAATACGCCGGACTCGTTTCAAAGGAGCTTTCTGGTAGAAGAGCTGCATAAAGCAAACCGGTGCTTTAAAAACACCATAAAATATTTTGGTACCTCCATTTCACTGTGAAACAAGGGAGCAGGAGAGATCATACTGGTAATTTAAACAAATTTTGCACCTAATTTGGGAGGCTCATTCCTCCAGGCTTCCCATGTAATTAGTGGTCAGGAGAAGCTACACTGCAGAAGTCACAGCTTCTCTCCCAGGACTGTACAGCCGAGCTATATTAGCTGATGTGTTTAAACAACAAGAGCTCTGAACCAAACAAGGAAATGAAGATTTTCCCTCTAGGCAGAGCAATGATATTAATGTCTTACATTGTTATGTGTTTTAAACAGTGGACTACTGAGGTATCAAAGCCTGACCCTACGGCTGGATTTGATGTGCAAGAGAAAGCAGTGCAGATGAACCCAGTACAGGAGAACATTTATATGCCAATGAAATCATTGTGAGTAACAACGTCATTAAGGTTTGCGAATTAAAAGTGATGTAGTGGCACAGATAGAGCTGTCATCTGTGGTATTTACATAACAATATCTAGAGGCTGCTTCTTGTTTGAATGAATCCTTCTTTGGTCTTGGTTCAGAAAGTTGAGATCTTGTGACAGTGCCAGGGTGAAACTCAAACTCATCAAGGTGAAACTGAAACTCACATTGGAAACTCAAGCATTTAGATGTGCTCTGACTATACAATGCAGCACTTCTTGTTGACTCATACTTTGCCCAGGTTTTCGTGACATTAACAACCCAGCACTTCACTCAGATACTGTAGCCAAGGCCCAGCAACCCTTCAGGCAGGTACTCTCCAAACAGACAGCATTATCTAGTGGTTAAAAGAGAAAGATGGACAGACATGGGGAAAGCTGGAAAATCTTACTGGAAAAGCTCCAAGCTTTCCCAGTATGAAGTTCTGTGATCCTGAGTAGGTTGTTTCCTTCCTTCCTTCCTTCCAGTTTCTCTTCAAAGAGCAGGTCTGATGCTGACTACAATGTTTTGGCATGTCACAAAGAAAGACCTAACCTTTGTAATACAGCATTAATGCCACAAGGAAACTTTACAACGTCCACTCCCTAGCGCAGTACACTGACATGTGCCTTCACAATAAAACCATACCTCCTGAGCCAGAGGACTGATCATAGGCTTTTATCTGTAGCCTGCCACCTACTGACAGTCAGGCCTTATGCCAGTAGTGGGAGGCAATTGGAAATGCAGATGCAGGAACCAGTCTATTCCTATAGATCTATTCAAGCTCGTCTGTGTCTCTGGCAGCCCCTGGAGGGAATTACTATAAAACTCTCAGAAGTCCATGCCTTTCAAGGTAAAATATACTGAAATATACCAGCTTTTGCTATGAACCCCAGTCTTGTTTGGAGTGTGGAGGGGATCTGTCTTCAGGCATTGTAAGGCTCATCAGATAAACCTAAAATGAGTTCAAGCATGTCTGAGTTATGTCCCCTGTATCTCCCAGGGGACAGTGTTAAATCCCTTCAGAAGCCAGTACAGCCAAGCCCAACACTATGCACTCAGTTTCTTTATCCAGGCATGCTGTTAGCTGGAATGTTTTCAGGCTTAATAAATAGTCTTTAAATACTGAAAAGGCTTATTTTGGGATTTATGGTCCATTTTTAGAAGGACTGTTTATTTTATTTAGCTGTAAT
Source organism: Psittacus erithacus (assembly GCA_009867235.2). Classification (NCBI taxonomy): domain Eukaryota; kingdom Metazoa; phylum Chordata; class Aves; order Psittaciformes; family Psittacidae; genus Psittacus; species Psittacus erithacus. The sequence continues at coordinate 13,982 of WYDI02024968.1, read as the reverse complement.
TTTGTCCACTGGATATTCTACAAGAACTTGTTATTCTTTGCTTCACTGATGGCTATTTGATCCAGCTTCAAACACAGCAAAAGTGCCTGGAATGGTCAAACCACTTCATTTTTTATCACCATGGTTCTTCAGTAGGTTGCTGGATGAGAGCTGCCAGCTTACACGCAGACATGATGGGCTCCCATCTCTTCCCAAGCGCCAGGACAACAGCACATGTCCAAGAGACTTGGAAGCAAACAGAGACCTAAAATTCCCAGAAAACAGCACCAGCCAGCAGCCAACCCTCCAGAGAAGGCAAAATTCATCACCACTGTCAGTGGTTCAGTTGTCTATACTGCTCAGGTGAGTGTCTTCTCCATTTTCATTGCAGAGAACACAGACATGTTCATGGGTTTCAGCTGAGGTACTGGTAGAGTGTGGCAAGCCTTTCAGAGTTCAAGGAGCATCTGTATGACACTTTTAGTCATATGATTTGGTTTTAGGTAGTCCTGTGAAGAGCAGGGATTTGGATTTGATGATCCTTATGGATCCCTTTAAACTTGAGATGTCCCATGATTCTATGGTCTCTGATGTTTTCTCTCACAGTCAAATTAAAGATGAGACCCAGCTGCAGAAGTTGGATATTTTCGTCCCCCTGGCTGATATTGACAACTACCTAAAGCTTACTGAAGCAGCAGGACAAATATGGTGAGTTCTGGTGCCTTGTGATGGTGCCTGTCAGATGTGAATGAGTGGCTGTCAGGTCAGTTAATCCTAAATAGCTTGTCACGAAGGAGAATCCGAGACCAGCAGGAAAGAGAAACTGGAATTTCCATAAAGGTCCCATCAGGACAGCAATGGATCTCTTGCAGTTACATCATAGATAAAATGCATGTTAATAACTCTTAATTTCATTCTTTTTGGGATGTCTTCAGAAACCATCTCAGGCAAACACTGGGCTAAAACATCTACAGCAAGTCTTTTGGACTGCAATCCCTGACTTTCACTGGTGAACTTGCTGCAGTGTCAGTGTCATGTGCTGTTTAGGAGAACCTGTTTGGATGGATGAAGCAGCTTGGTTTCAACTAGAACCAGATCAAAAAGTTGCAAAGTCATTGAACATGTGTGTTATTTCCGGAGGGCAGTACCATAAACGCAGTGCTGTTCATCCATTGCCATTCTCTTTGCAGTGACTGGGTATCCCATATATTTCCCTTATTGTCTGTTCTCCAAATGCCCTAGCATCTCCCAGTGGACTGGTCCTCACCAAGTGGGATGCTTGTTTAACCACGGAGACCATATAGTGGCTGTGAATGATCTGCGACCCCAGAACGTGGAGGAGGCTTACTTCTTCATCAGCAGGTCCATGAGAAAGGAGGTAAGCTTGACTAACCTGAAGGTAAGAGGTAAATGAATCAAGCCAAATGAGAAAGGAAGTTGCCTTTTGCATTTCTCGTGGCTCCATTCAAACCACTTTACTCTGATTTAAGTTTGGCATGAACAACTTAGTACCAAATAGCTCATCAGCATCATTCTGATGTAGCACCACTTATTCCTGGGCTATTTGGAGAGTGCAGTGTCAGCACTTCTGTGTCTGAGGACTTGGTCTCAAGGAGTCTGAGCAATCCCAAGAGGTACTATTGAGCAATTAGTAAATTAAAGTTATTTGGTATTTTTTTGCCTAAGGCCTGTGGTTTGCAAACTTTGGGAAATAAACAATTGCCTGCAGTGGTTGCTGATGCTTGTAGTGGTTTTGGGTACTGAGGGCAGAGCCCTAGTCTCCTACCTCCTGTTGGTTATCAGGCACTACACATCGCCTTGTGTGATACCACCATTTTGAAGAATGTGGGAGATTTCTAAGGGGTGCCTTAACACCACTGTGATCTACCACATGTTAATACCTATGTGCCTCTCAGTTGGAGTCGTATCCAGGTTCTCTGACCCACACCTGAACTCATTCGTGTTTGAATTTGCTGAAAAAGTTGAGGCTATCAGATGCTGTTGCGATCTAAAGAGAAGAAAGCCAGTCTCAACAATGGAAAAACACTCGTCTCTCTCAATAGGGCATTTTCATTTAGGTAGTTAAAATACAAGTCAGGTAGTAGCACAGATGTTGACCAGATGTAGCAAGCTATAAAAATGTCTCTCTTTTTTTAGGTGAAACTTACTGTTTGTAGGATTCCACGTTCAGATATCTTCCATGTTAAAGGCTGCTCATGTTCCTGAAAAAGAAACCTCAATGATTAAGTAAGTGCCAAAGTTTAAGGGAACAGATCAGGGAGAAGAATGTGATACACAGAGTATGGAGATAATCTCTATCTTCTAGAGCTGTCAGACATCTTCTGTTGCTGAATTACAAAGAACTTGGAATGTGGATTTCATTTTCATTTTATGTCCCAATAACTTATTTTGGTGACATGGATGCTGTGTGTTTAGCTTGTATTTCATGTTAGCATGTAAGTGAGTTACATGAAAAAACCTGAGTGTCAAATCATTTATGAAACCTTTGCATTATGTGTACTTTGTACTTCAGTAGTAAGTGCTGGTTCACACCTCTGCTCACCTCTTTACACTTAATTACATTGTTTTATACCAAGCTCCTAATGAGTTAGGGGTGTGGAAACAGCCCCCATTTGGAACAAAGCCAGGTTTTCCCTTGTTTCCTCATAGCTACAGAAAGGCAAAGGCAAACTGAGAGCCGTAGTGTTGGCTGGTAAATAAATTGTTGTGCAGTGATTCAGTGGGGCCTCCTTTTGTGTTATGCCCTTATACATTACAGCTACAAAAATATGCTGGGGATGACAGCAAAAAGAGCTGGTTAGAGAAGAAGAATGTGTCTGGAGCACCTTTAGGTTCATTGGCAGCCAAAATAAGCCCTAAGTGATGAATAGATGAATGGATTTGAGAGAGAGGAGAGCTGGCCTGCTCTGTGAAAGTGTTACTGGTAAAGACAGCTGGGAAGAAGAGAGAGAGAAATGATGCATACAAAGGCATGTGCACTCATCCTAGTGCAAATAGAGCTCACTGGAAGAGTTTTAATGCCACCAAGTACCATAAGGATGTCACTGGTACCGCAGCATTTTCAGACCAAGTGCTCATTTGTTTCCCAAACAAGGATATTTCCTGTAAACATTTATTTGTGAATATATCTTGCTTCCATTGCTATCATTGAAACATGACTGATTTTCAGCTAATATCACGTTTAAAAGGTGTTAGTGCTTGATATGGACCTGCCTGCAGGTGTGCCTTTAAGTGGATGCCAAAAGGGAGCTTTGTCCTGTACTACAGTGACTTCTTTTGCTTATAGAAACATGGCGTGATGAGGTGTGTAGGCAGGACACATACCTGTCCTCTATACAGATATATACACATTTGTACATACGTGTTTGTGTGCAGGTGTATTTACATACATCTTTCATAGAATCGCAGAATGGTTTGGGTTGAAGGGACCTTAAGGGTCATCTATTTCTAACACCCTGGTGAGATAGATTGTATTAATATACAGTGATGTGGGAACAAAGTCAATCACTGGTTTTAAGTACAGATAGTTTTATAGAATCATAGAATCACAGAATGGTTTGGGTTGGAAAGGACCTTAAGATCATCAAGTTCCAACCCATCTGCCATGGGCAGGGACACCTCACACTAAACAAGAGCAGAGTAGAGGGGCAGGATCACCTCCTTCGACCTGCTGGTCACGCTCCTTTTGATGCAGCCCAGGATACGGTTGGCTTTCTGGGCTGTGAGCGCACACTGCAGCCGGCTCATGTTCATTTTCTCATCGACCAACACCCCCAAGTCCTTCTCCACAGGGCTGCTCCGAATCTCTTCTCTAATCTTACCAGACATGACCAAAGTAACTAATGGGTTTAGCAGGCAGAGGATTATTGATACTGTGCGATTTGATTAAGGTGGATTTGATCCAAAGGAGGTGTTTGTCCAGCTTCCAATTGAATTAGGCCAAGTTAGGTACTACAGTAAGAAACTAAACTCACTAAAATCATCATTAGAGCAAACTTACCCCAGAAATAAATTTGACAAATATGCTTTGTATATCTCTTTTAAAATCCAGTCTGGACTTTTAAACAATCATTATAAAACTTCATGTAACCAAAGATGAAATCAGCATCAGTAACTCAAGACGAACCAACATAAATATTTATACAATCTCTTCTGACTCAGCTCCTATTCAAAAGCTTAATTTCCAGCCTGCATGTTTCCACAGCCTGTCTCTTCTGCTTTTGAGATAAGAGTGTTTGGGACATGCTTATTTCTCAAGGTGGGAAAACATCACCTTTTGCTATTTCTGTTTCAGTGGTGTTCAAAGGCTTGAATTCTGCATAAAGACAGAGGGAAACCTCAGTTCTGGAACTACAGAGGCTGAAAATGGAAGAAAAGACATTCCCTGGAAGCTATTCTCCAAAGCTGCAGTGAGATTCCTTCACTCTGCACCATCGCTTTGAGCACAACAAATCCATTTCTGGCTAAGGAGTCTCTGAGGGACAGGATGCCCGGCTATCACCATACAGGGATTCTTCCAGCTCTCTAACTGTCATTCTACCAGGATGGCCTCTAGGCCTGAATCTTAAAATCACAGATCATCAAGTTCAAGAATATGCACCAAGGATGCCACCCTCATCCTTTCCTGCCCAAGGCTTGCCTAAGCTCTTTGAACTTCAGAAAAGGAAAGTACAAACCTTCCTGAGCTGTTCCAAGACATCTCTCTATATAACTAGGAAGATTTTATTAATATTTACACCAGATGATTTTTTTCTTGCCCTGTTTGCAGTGGGCACAGGGAATGGGGATTTCCACTGTCTCCAGAGAAATCTTCATTCTAGAAGGTGTTTCTTCTGACTCTCCTTTTTTTTTTAAGGCCAAATATCCTACATTAGAATCATAGAATAGTTAGGGTTGGAAAGGACCTTAAGATCATCCAGTTCCAACCCCCCTGCCATGGGCAGGGA
>WYDI02024967.1:37112-92003 GCA_009867235.2 Psittacus erithacus | reverse complement strand
AAGAAAAGAAAAGAAAAGAAAAGAAAAGAAAAGAAAAGAAAAGAAAAGAAAAGAAAAGAAAAGAAAGAAAAGAAAAGATTGTATCAGACAATTTCTTCGCAGTCCTGGTTAGGCCCAGCATTCCTAAGAGGACCACATCCACTAGATGTCGGTCTATTTCCATGCAATGAAAACAAATGAGCCAGAAAGGTCCTCGGGAGTTTTCCAGGATGAGGATATTTCCACTGAGCTGTCTTCAGTCAAAGATGCTGCCAATAACTCCTTAATTTCTATAAAATTCCTCAGCTTTGGATTTCCAGAGTTTTTCAGAGCCATTGCAACACATTCCGTGGACTGTGCCAGCCAGATAATTTTCCACTACCACATCTAACCCCCATCTGACCTTTGATTCACCAGATCTTTAAAAAATTTAAAGCAACATCTGAATAGCACATAGAAAGAGTTTAATCCCCTCTAACTCCTCCACTCCTCACACCTCCCCCTTCAGTTTATGATGTTACTGATATTATAGAGACAGAGAAACAAGCACCTTATTTAGCTGAGGTGTGTGTATGCAGCAGAAAATGTCTTTCTGCAATATTTTACATAGCTGAAGTAAATGCCTTTCTCCCTGATACCAACATGTGAAGACAAATGGGGTGTATTCCATGAAACCTGGCCTTTAAAAATGTCTGTGATTGTCCTGCTCTCAACAATCATTCATTTTGGGCTGCAGGTTCTCCAAGCAAAGGTCAAAAAACCAGTTAAAGGTAATGCCTACAGAAAGGATATTCTTTCTACCATGTGACAAATGCTGTGATACTGTAAATTTCTGACATTGACTTTCATTACTGAGTTGACTTCTGTGGAATTTATGGCAGTTGTATCACAAGAAAATGCGGCTATCAGTTTCTAAAGGCTGTGGTGTGAGTTCTTTCAGTGTATTCTGTTGCTTGTATCTTCATCAGTATTGCTTGAGCCTTCTTCAATACTGATTCTGTTCCAAGAAAAATACACAGGATTTACCTGTGGCATGGAATGCAATAAGAGAAATTATTTAGACCCCAGATTAGAATGGTACTTTATCCCTAGCTGCAAAAATATAATATTAGGAGGCTTGTTCTCGTAATCACCCTGCTGAGTTAGAGCCTGAATTTTCAGAAGGCTAAGATTCCCATTCACATACACATGCGACCATGATAACAAGGGCAGTTCAGGCTTGGAGGGAAAGGGCTTTTTTCACTAGCACACAGAAACACCTGGGCAATATTTTAAAAATCTGCCCGGCCATCTGGGCTGAAGCCTTTTCCTGGTGATCAGTTGCGATTCCTTCATGTTTAAATGAAACTGTGAATTAAGAAGAGTTACAACTGTTTTTTTCTGAAAAAGGCTTTTTTTGGTACAATTAATTTGCAGCCAGTACTTGCTGCTGGATTTCATAGGCTGGCATAGCTCCTACGCTTTTCATATGGGATTATATGGAGACAGATAATCACTTGACAAGAGAAAAAAATGTGTGTATCAGATTTGTGTTTGCCAGACTGGACAAAATAGGAAAGAAAAAAGAGCCCTCTCAGTCATAAAACTTCAAACCCTCACCTTCCCTTGCAGAGTGAAAATTGAGAAATGTACCTCCTCATATTAAATACCCTCCTGCTCTGCTAGGAGGTGGGCATCAAGATATGCTTCATAGTAAAGGGTTCTGCGAGAGACAAAGGGATGTTTTTTGGTGGCCAGCGCTCATGCTGGTAATGAGAGGAACACATTGAATTACAAATACTGATGCCTCATCTTTCCTGAGAAGCTGCTGTGACTGAGCTGTTCAAATGAAACTTTTATTTCTAAGAGAAGTGACTGGTATAAGAGACAGGTGCAAATAGGTAGTTAGTAAGTTGAGTGTCTTGGTCTTGACTGAAGGTGAGTGCCAAGAAAATTGTCAGTAACGAGACCCAAGAAACTGTACACATGTAGCTCACTCAAAAGGAGCCTACAGAAATCAGCAGCAAAAGTCTGGGGGAAAGCATAATCTAGATACATGTTCTGACTTGCAGGCACTATTTCCAGCCACATTTGGCTTTCATTTACAAATCCTGCTTTGCACACGGGGCCTGTCTCACAGGTGTAGTGTGTTCCAGACAGCAGAGATCAAACGAAATTGGATAAATCTGCCAATTGAGACTTAACACATGATGTGTGCTGGAAGATATGATACAACACCTTTGGTTCTCTGTAGTTATTCATGAGTTGGAACATACTCTTGTTTAAAGAGGTTCACTGAAAGACTGTTTTTTACTTTGCTGTAGCCTAACACTTACCTTCAAACAACTGGGGGATTTTCCCTGTAACTGAAACAGTTTATATGAGCTGTGACCTCTCAGGTAGGTCTTGTTTTTCAGCTAGCCCCGGGTCTTTAGTCTGTCTGCTGGTGCTAATTATTTCTCTTGGGTCTTTGGTAACACAGTAATCAAGTGGTTTAAACAACAAAAGAGACAAGCCACGCCTGCTCTATCCCTGAGCAGTTTCACTACTGCATGAGCCCTAGATTAGAGGGTTAATAGAAAGCTTTAACTCTCCTCACATAATAGTCCAGGTGCCTCTAACAGATGGGAAATAACAGTGCTTTGGTTTCAAAGTTTGTTCAATATGCTGCAAAGCCGCATTTCCTTTCAGCTAGATAGCAAGTACAGGCTTTGCATATAAAATCATCTGGGAGAAGACATTCTCAACACAGATATTTTGGGCTCTTCCTTTGACCAAAAATGTATTGCTTTCTTTCACATCATTTTCTTTTTGGATTTGGCTCCGGGGTTAGGAAGTACAGAAAAGTTTATTCTGAAAATACTGCTTGGTAACAACAGAAAAAAAATCCAAGGCTCTTATAATTTTTTTTTACCACTCACTGGAAAGAATCTGCTAGAAAATGTGTTGTTAATAATCGCTCTATGTAAGCTATCTTGAGGAATTATTCTGAAATGCCTTTCCCTGAAGAGTGTCCTTGAAATAATAGGAAGGCTTATGTGTTCCCACACTCCTAGAAACTATGTAGTGTGGGTTTTTCTTCAGGCTAAGGGCACCTCAACTTAGTTGAAAGAATAAGGTTTGGGTGAAGATCCTTCTTTGAAGGACCCGCAGTAGATTTTCAGACTGTGAATGGAAAGATGAACCATCATCGTATTCTTGTACAGAAACCCAAGAAGTGTTTCAGCCCAGGGATTCATTTAAAAATGTCTCTGTTATGGAAGGATTCTTTGGGACAAGCACTGGGAAGTGAAGGAAAGACAGAGCAAAGACTAAGTCAGAGCAAACTGTTGCAAATGGTTAGGAATAGGTCTCTAAAACGTTAGTACAAAGCTTGCAATGACAAAAGTGGTCCAGAAATGAAACTCAAGGTATAGTACTACTTTTGCAATGAGGAAAAGTGGCTGATTGAAAGGCAATCAAAAGTGACTAAAAAAAGGAACAAGTTTTAATAAATCTAGGGAGGCATCTGTGAAGAGGAATAATTGTATCTTCTGACAGAGAAATGCCAAGTCTACAGTGGATTGTTTCTCTCCAGCCTTGAAACCATTCTTGAAAATGACAATTTGGAAATGTCACACACCAGCAGACAATTTGAATGAAGTTACTGGATCAGCAGTTAAAATGCTTATTTACAAAGCCCCAAGAATGGTACCTGCTCCATAAGAGAAGTTGGGAAGGAACTCCAGTGCCCTGACATGCTGCTGCATCTTGACTTGGTGTGATAAACTGGGGAGACCTAGAGGAGTCAAGTAGGTTCCTAAAGGAGAAGCTGTTGGCTATCAGACCTTCTTTTTGAGGCCAGGAAAACCTGAGTCAGACCTGTCCCTTAGAAACGCACAGGTGACTGGGTGCCATCCTGGAATGCATAATCTTTACTTTGCTGCATTATGTATGATTTAGGAGCTGTGAGACTTGTTTGGGCACTCCAGAAAGTCCTGTCACAGTGCCAGGGCTGTCTGAAATGTTGAGATGGGCTGTTAGAGGACAGTAAATACAATGTCCAGACCCCTGAAGACCAGATAGATGTGGCTATACTGTCGCAGTAAACGCTGCCCGTCCCCAGATGATCAGATCTAGAACCTGGATAAACAAAGTAATGCATAAGTGTGTTAGAGGGGAAAGCAGCTACAACAAACAGCAGTTTCTCAGATCATCTCCGGAAATAAGAAGGATGGATAAAACAAAGGATATAGTAAAAAGATGAGAGATGGATGGAAATACATGGACAGTATCACTGGAGAGCTGGAGAAGCTGCTGAAAGAGATGATATTGAAAAACTCAATCAGCTCAAGTAGGTCTGAAGTGTCATACTTGCACTGCTCAGCTCATTCATGGTAACAGAGGAGACTGCAGAAAACAGGGAGGGTGGGGAAACGTGGTGACAGCACTCTTCAGAGGCGATGGACAGATTAGTACTACAAATTGATACTGCCTGAGGTTAAGGAAGTGCCATGTACCTGCAAGCAGACACTGGTACTGCAGACTTCGGGGCCAGAAAGGAGAGGTGAGGGAGTGGAGTGGAACATTTTATACAGAAGCAGTAATACACTGCTAAGACACTAACTACAAACCCCCTTTGAATCAATTTACTGAGAAAAGGAGGTAAAAGTATCTGGATAGATGTTTAAGAATTAAACAGGTTGGTCTGCCAGGACAATCTGCTGGAAAGAAAGAAGAAAGGAGCTGACAAGCGGTAACCTGTTGAAGTCAGGCTGAGAGGGAAAGTTTCTGTGCCTGAACATTAAGATGTAAGACAAAGTTGAGAGATTTACAAACATTGTTCTTGCCCTGAGCAGTGTTTGGCAGACTAAATATGATTCCTCTTCAAGGTAAAAATCTAAGTTAGCATTCAGGTCTGGGATATGGCCTGAAATGAGATGTGTAGTCTCCATATTACTGATTATCCATATTAATTGTTTTAAAATGTTTAAGTGCCAGGTTGGACTGGGCTTTGAGCAACTTGGTCTAGTGGAAGTTGTCTCTGCCCATGGCAGTGAGGTTGGAACTAAATAATCTTTAAGGTCCCTTCCAACCCAAACCATTCTGTGGTTCTATCATTCTATGATTATCATTTGATAATTGTACTTTGGGGCAATACAGAGTTTAAGGATGAGTTTTCCACTGCCAGGACAATGTTTAGCAAGGTCATCTTTTATGACCAACACTCCAAGAATCAACTTTTCCTCCTGAGATTTTTCAGAATGGGAAATTTTGACACAAACTCTAAGAAGGTCACAAAAAGAAATGAATGGAATTGTTTTGCCCATATAAAAATAACAGGGGAATGCCAAAATTCATCATTATTGGCAGCCTCGGGGCACAATGCTGCAAGTCAGTGTTGCTGGGACAGTGCGGGGAGATTTGGACTATGTCTGCTTACAATTTGCCAAGTTCTCATCGTTGCTTATTCATTTCTCACTTTCCAGCATAATAAAGTAAATGTTTTTCATATTTGAATGGCAAAGTCCAGCTGAGTTAATTAAATCAGAAGTGAGCAGGATACAAAGTGATTTCATAGAGTGTATCAGTTGTGTTTCTTATGCAGGAGGTTTTCTCAGTGTGCTCTGTTTGGAACATGGAAGAAAAATCAAAATGTCATGGTATTTCTCCCCCATTTTTAGTGTGCATGATGAGTAATGTCCTTCTGACTGTGCCATCTTTGTCAGGAGAGGTTGGCAGCTCCTTCCAAGCTCTGTGCCTGACTGGATAAGTCACAGCAGAGCAGCCTTAGGGTTCAGACAGCCATCCATATTGGTGGAGTTTGACAAGTTATTACATGTCATCTGAGCCACAGTAATTCCATGGATGTGCTTTAAGCATGTGGCAAATCTAAGTTACTGTACTATAGGTTCAGACTGTTTCATTGCAGGCTATGATATCTGTAGCATCCAAATTAAGAGTTTTCTTCTGTACTTGCTTTGCTAGCAGAGTTACAATACAAAGAGAACAGAGATTTTGCATCTGGGCTATACATATGATATGGCTGTGCAATGGTTATGAAATAAGCTTTCTGTGGTTCAAGACTAGGGATTGACTAGGTCAATCTTTGCCTTCAGTATGTTTTGACCTTTATTTGCCCAGAGAGCTGAATAGCTCTAAGCTGTCCTCCTTTCTGCTTCCAACTGTGGCTGCTTTCCTCTCACGCTTGTGTATAACATTGCTTGGTCAGACTTAGTGAGGACTGACAGTAGCTGGTAAATAACTGTGATAGAGTTTTTGCAGTAAGGAGGCTACCTCTCCAGGAGCTGCTACAAAGATGATGTGCTTCGCAAAAACTATGAGCAAAGCCAAGAAAGGAGGAGTTTATTTTGCTCAGGACAAGGATAGCAGGATTTGAACCCTACAAACTTCAACTTGCTCTTTCCTTTTTTTGTTTTGTTACCAGCTTTTTCTTGCCAGGTGCCTACATTTTCAAAGTGATATTATTCAGTGAATCTTATTGTGTAAAAAATGAAAAGTGCCTTAGACCTTTATCTGTGATAGTGAGATGCACAACTTGGCAAAAAACAAATTTGCTTTTCTTGCCATTAGGGATATAACAAAGTTACTTTTTAGGTCTGTACTCTTAGTAGTTTTTGGATTTATTTATTCATCAACAAGTATATAGTACGAGCCACTCCTATTAAGAACAGCAGTGTTAAAGTTTTAGGCTCTCACAACATGACTTCACGAGAATTCAATGAGGTCAAAACACAGTAAGTAGCTAACTGATTCCCTCAGGTAGCATTAAAGGAGAGGAAACTGAACTGCCCACATGCATAAGACTGCTTTCCATGGATTTTCCATTAAATGTTCTGTCAGTTTGCTGAAGTTTTCTTTACTTGTTGAAAGCAGCCAAACTAATATTACAGAAAAGAAGAATTAGTTAGAGGTGAGAGAATAGTACTCTGGGAGTTTTCTTCAGATTTGGGAATTTCTCATTAGTTTTTTTCCAGATTCCCAGCCAACCCCAGGATAAACTGATACCTACCTCAGTGCTGCACACAGTGGTGTAATGTCTTGCAGGACCAGAAAAAAATATTTTTGTGACATGCTGAAATTTTTTTTCTAATTTTTAGCCTTTTTGTCTTAAATACATATTGTAAATAGTGCTAGAGGAATGAAGTCAGCGTGGGATCAGTTTAGAGAATGATTGCTTCTGGTGTGTATACTAGGCATCGAAAACAGTGAGAATGACTGTGGATGTCTGAAAATACCCAAAGGGAAACCTTTGAGTATACACCGCAGTTATGTTTAAAATATACTTTTAGTCTGCAGTCACTTGGTGATGCTCTTGAGTTGTATTTCAGCTTTGAAACAGATAATTTGTAGAAGGGAATATATTACTCAATTGTTCTTCCATTTTCACTCCCCTCTCATCTGAATCCTGAATTTAGGATAGGGTCCCATTGCACACTCCTGAGCTCTCTCCTAGGGCTCTCCTGCATAGACTCACTGTGAGTTCTTCTGTGCCAGAAATTATTAGCCCAGGAGGGGGGATGCAACTCACTATTTCCAGCCATCTAAAAATATCCACTGAAAATTAGTTGTTCAGGCTCTCTTCACTGCTGCTAGAGAGACAGAGGCCCTTCCATGAAGTATTTCGTCTCAACTCACCATAAGCCAGGCAGCAGCTCTCCTTTGACCAAGAAGGAAGCCTACATGGGTATTATTTTACTAGATTCCTTTTTTTATTCTTTTTTGTGCCCTTTCCTAACTTTCTTTTTTTGTTATTTGTCCCTGTGGGCTAATACAGCCCCATGTTGCATTCAAACCACAGCCAAGCTGCCATCTCTCTGAGATAAGCAGAGCTTGTCATGTTATAGGAACCAGCATGAGGTCTACAACCAAATATTTAGAGATTCTACAGTAGCTCAACTGTAACAGGAATCCAGAGAGCTAAACCATACCTTGAAATGATGCTAAAAGTAGCCGCACCAGCTCTGCCCTGGTGTTTCCAGGACTTCTGTTCATGCCAGCCTCTCATGGATTCACTGGGGAGCTAAGTCTTCTAAAACTGCAGTTAAAGAATCATAGAATAGTTAGGGTTGGAAAGGACCTTAGGATCGTCAAGTTCCAGCCCCCTTCCATGGGCAGGGATACCTCACACTAGGCCATGTCACCCAAGACTCCGTCTGACCTGGCCTTGAACACGGCCAGGTATGCTGAAGCTCTGGTCCTGGCACTATTCTGACACACTGCTGTTCATCTGAAACACTTCAAAAAGATTATTAGACTGATAAAATGATCCAGTCAATTCTGATTTGCATACAAGGCCAGAGAAGCCAGTCACATTTTATTTTTCAGCATATATATCTTTCTGTGACAACTTTTTGCTCAGATGGCATGATCTTTAACATGTTGACTTCTTGGATGTCATAAAAAAATTACTGTAAAACAAAAATTACTGTAAAGCATACATACTTACATGTGCATGTTATGTTTTGTGTTTTAACAGTGTGTCACAAAGGAAACCACCTTTGTGATGCCAGAAAATATACCTTAAATAACTCATGTTCATAAGAAAATAGCTGCAAGTTATGCAACTGATGATTTTGTATTTATGGGAACTCAGTGCGAAGTGAGTGGCTTGTAATCCAGACTCGAATAGGGAGGCTTTTTTAATGGCAATGTCCTTCCTTTGCAAAGCACATGCTTTAAAGGTTTGAGCTAGATTCTTTGGCCTCGTGATCTGACTAATCAGACAGCTTAGAATTTGCAGACATTGTATCAGCGCTTGTTTTCCTTAAATTCTGGGTATGTTGATGTGCCATTTGTCTAGGCGTGATTTTTGTTAGTTCTTGATCAGCAACAATTTGAATGTGATGCAGCAGACCCCATCTGGACCAACCGCTACATTTGTCTTGCTGTGAGATTTCAAGTAAATGTTATTGGAAAGTTTTATTACCTGCTGGGAATACCAACAAGGAAAGTCAATTAATGTCAAACAGTATTTTCACACTGCCATACCCTGAGGGTTGCAAAACTCTGGTCAGCTCTATGAAGACATAATGGAAACAGAGTGCAGTTAAAGTTGAAAAAAACTACTGAAGAACTGATTACACTCCATCCATCACATGTATCTGAGGAATTTTGTTCTTACAGATAAAAAGGTGTTCTACGGGCAGCTTGCAAGCCAAACACAACTTCTGTGGCTCAGGGGGTTGATGGCTGAGCCATTCTTACCATCAAGTGAGGCTCATCTGAATTTGGACTGCATTTTTTCCTTCCCACTTTGCAGTGCATTGATTGGTGTTGCTGGCAGATTTGCCACTGCGGTATTTTCCCCCTCTTCTCATGTAGAACAGATTGTCCTTTTGCTGCAACGAAAGGGCCATAGCAGTTTTATTCCTCACTCTAGAAACAGGAAGCAAAATAATGAATCCAACCAGACTGCTCATAAGCTTTCAAAACCAAAATGCACAAGGGTCAGAGTTCCCTGCCTGTGTGCTTCATCTATGGAAAGAAAAAATTCATTGTTGAATCAGTGAATTCTTCTCCAGCAGATTTCTCAAGCACTATAAGGAGTCTGAAACATTGACTGAGACATCTGTGCTGAAGAGCTGAAGAAATGCTTGCTCCTATTTTTCTCAATCTATTTTTTTTCTTTGTATTTATTTTTCAAGAAAAGAAAACATTCTCAGTAGCTGTCAGCCTGATATCTGTAAAATGTTCTGCTTTCTCTGAATGACCACAGGAAAAAATCTCAAGTTGAATGTTTTCTGGAAGTTGCATGAATTATATGAATTACTAGTCCTACTAAAAAACATTTTCATAAACAAAGAACATATGTTTCCTACTGATGTAAAATACAGTTTTCTTACAGAGAAACAGAAAACATTGAATTCCATACAACAGAAGAAACAGTAATTCAGAATAGTTTTAAATTATATTGCTGCAGCCTGTCAGTCATTGATGATGCTTTCCACTCCTTCCACCTGTTATTTTTTTATTTCATGCAAAACCACACTTTGCAAGAAGAGGGATTTTATGTCAGGACTTGATTAATAACTGAATGTAAGTGATGTTTATCAACTAACAGGTTTGAATATCCAGTATTAGCCATTTCTGGCAGAATGGGTGCCTTTGAAATGTAGATGGTTGTTTTTGCAATAGTTACTTATTCACAGGATTCTCCATTTTAAATACAGCTTATGCTGCAAACAACATAGTGAAATACATACAAATGATTTTAGCAACCTCAGAATTTAAGATTATTTGTAGATCTTATGTTGTTTGTAGACTAAATGCTGTGAAAAGACACCTTTTTACTATATTCTAAACAATATCTATGTGATCTGTCAATAAAATTTAACTGATGTATCCAGGTAGGATACAGCTTGCTGATAGTTGAGCGATATTTCTTAGGTTGGATTTTCCTAAACTTGAGTGGTTATCAGTGAATGCCACAGAAGGTTCTGCAAATTTCTACTGCAGAAAACTTCCTAGTTTGAGTCAAGCTTGGTATGGGTGGAATGGGAATGAATCGATAAAATGTTTTTTTACAATAACTTCTGGCTCATCTGTCTTCTTGAGATTTCTACACCACAAAAAAGCATTGATTGATGCTTAATGATCTGAAGAGTATATGAGCCTAGGTACAGTTACATCTGACTGAAGAGATTTCTTTAGTCATCTGGGTATCAAACTGTGTGGATTTCATTCCTGGCTTACTGAGTGATTTTAGGTGTATTCCCCATGTGCAGAAATGAAACGTCACTGGGGCTATGGCTAAACTGTGGAGCCTGGGGTACTTCGTAGCTCCCAGCAGCAGGTAATCACCACTTGTGATCCACCTCCATTTAGCACAAAGTCTGCATGAATGGTAGTTTTCCATTGGAATTGGTCACTTGGTAGAGAGCTATGGATGACAGGGGCCAGGATTGTAACGCATTGAGGTGTGCTAAATATATTAGGACTGGAGCCCAGACAACCCAACTCTCTGCACAAATAAATTTCTGAAATCAAATAAATAGCATTCTTTGAGCTGCTATTTAATAATTGTTAATGACAGATCTGCTAAATAGCTTGGAATATGCTATGCAGTCACTGAAATGTGTAATTTTCTGGCAAGCCAGGAGCTAATGGTACTTCTGCCAGCAGCTATTGGTGCAGAAGGCCAGATATAGTCTGTAGTTACCTATGCTTCAGTTTCCATCTCTTTTTGTATGCTGTGCTGTCTTAGAGCTAGCTGGAACTAATGGAACCACAAAGCTGCTGGGCACTGAGGATGACCTGGGGAAAGGCAATGAGATGCTGACTCAAAAGCACAGATGCCTGAAAGGTGTTAAAGAAGTTAAAAAACAGTGGGTAGACAGTAGGGAAATAAATGCCTTGAAACGGTAGCTATGTCAAGAACAAATGTGGCACAAGGGTGCTCCTGCCAAGCAGAGGGGGATCTGATTTGAACAACTCTGCAAACCTGGGAGTATCATTTCACGTTGCACTGGGTCAGTTTGCCCCAAGGTCCCTCGCAATGGAACATCAGGACACAGTGACCTGGCTGCAGTGATGTGGACTCAGAGATGTTTCCATGAGACTCACACTATATTTTGCAGTTAGTGAATGATGACCCTGAATATAAATTTGCATGATTAGTGGGTCATTTTAACCTTCGCTTTGTTTTCTGTAAAGCTGCTGCCCAGCTGAACTTCTGTGCCTAGGCAAGAGCATAACAGGGTTCTTACTGAGCTGCATAGTATTTTTTTTAAGGTCAACTCTTAATTTTGTGAAGATCAAACAGAATTCCCATTTTGCCCATCCCAAAGTTGACTCCAGCATTCTTATGCCTTTCCTGCTCTTCTTTACTTCAGCATCACCTGCAGTTTCAGTGGCAGTTCTCTCTGTGAGATCCTAAGGGTAACAACTGTAGATCAAGCAGAGGTTCCTCTGGATGCTCCTTGAGATTTCCAGTTTGGCAATTATTCTCTGATAATTTAGTCTCTATGCACATTTATATGAGAAAATTTAGCATGCCAGGGAATGGTCCTGGAATTGAGACTCAGTAATTTGTGCTATTATGAACTGTTGGAACAGTCATGGTTGTGGTTTTTGTCCAGCAAGCTAACATTTTCTATAGCAACGTTTGAGCATGAGTGAGGTTGACATGGACCAGAGGCCACTTAAGCTGAGCAAGAGACACTTTATGTGTAGTCACCATGTATGGAGGGGAAGAAAGTCAAACAGTGTGGACATAGGATGGTCTGTGCTAGAAAACGGGTCTAAGCATAATTTAGTTCACTTGTAGATTTGTATTGTTTGGATCTAGGTTTTTCGTAGTAGTTGCAGATTTATTTTTCTTTTAACATTTTGTGCATTATTTATTTATTTCTAAGTTATTTATGAAAATGTGATGTGGGACAGTGCCAGAAAGTGTGTGGATATTAAGATACACAACACTGTGTTTCCTTATCGACAAGGCCCAAACTTCTTTTGCAGGAGGAAATTAGATGGATTTGTCATAATATATTGACTGTGACTTCTCTCCTTGCTATTTTCTAAATGTTTTCAAAGGACAGGGATTTTCATTCTAGTACTCATCTGAGCTTAGGCTGGCTGACCTGTAATACTGTGTCTGCCGTTTCCCTCATTTTTCCAATGAGAGACCCTTGAATTGTCTTTTGCCAGCCTTCTGAAGCCTCAGCTATCCTCCATAAACTCTTCAAGGTGATGACTTTGAAATGATGTTGGAGTGAATTTCATCAAACCAACTTGTATCACTGCTCTTTCATCTGCTATTTCCCTGCTCTAAACTGGATTCTTGCTCTCTTCTCACGTGCAGTAATACCATTATCTACTTTGAACATTTTAATGTTGTTGTAAGCTTCCTTCTTCCACCAAGCAGGGAACCATTCTTTGAAAGGTGTTCAGATACTACCTTGAAATAAGACACAATTTTAATAAAATATTCTGTTGGGCTCTAGGAAAGTAAGGCATTCACAAGTCTGTGATCCAGAATAAAGCCTGCATTTTGTTAGTTGTTAAATGCATTTGTGTGAGACATTTGAGCAGATATGGGAATGAGTTGTGTCAAAAGCTTAAAGACTCTTTTGTTTGCCATAATGATTCTTTTACCTTTAGCACTTGTTACCCTGCTTAACTTAGGAAAGAATTGCTTATGCATGCACACATGGCAAAGCATACAGAAAACTACTTTATTATCTGTCAAAACTCGTGTTGAGCTATTTGAGACAGTATTATGCGGACTTTCTTCTTTAGGGAGTCAGATGGGTGACTAGTTTGGTAATGGAATTGGCAAAGATGATGTTGGCTAAGTGTTTAGATCAGGAGCTTTGATGTAATAAAGCACTTTCAAGGCCTTTTCTACAGTGATTTGTACAGTCAGGAGATCCAGCTATCGCTGTTCCATTATTAGTCGCTGTGGATATTGCATGCTGGTCCCCACCAAGTTGCATAAGTGCATTAACTTACGAGAACTTATAATTTAGCTAACAATTTTTTTTTTGTTGTTTTTTAATTCTGGATTAGATTTATTAATTAGTCTTGCATGGATCTAGAAATTCCATGATTTCATGTTTATTTCTGGTAGGAACGTAAGAATGCTTCTGAGTCTTAATGGAAACATAAAAGACGATTTAATCTCTTCTGTATCAATTTAATTTTGATTGAAAACTTCTGTTTTCACATGGACTCTAATTAGGAGCATTTTAATAACATGGTTACCGGTAGAATCATTACAGAATTTTATCTCTGCTCTAGGCGCAGTCTGCCCACTGAGACATGATGCACTCATCATCTGTTCTCATTTGTAGAAAATATTTCATTATAGTCTGATATTTCCTAAATTTTATGACCTGATATTCTGGAATACCAAATTTGTAGGATTAGAATATTATCATTACAAAGTAACTATCACATTTTCTGGAAAAATCCAATAGTTCATCCTAGACATTGAATACCTAAACACTGTTACGACACTGATGTTTCCACTCTACCAGCAGAGTTTCTAGCAATTTACCGACTTCTGTTATTAACATATGGTAAAAAAAGGTAAAAGGTTTTTATCAAAAGGTTAGTCAGTGGTATTTAAGAGACAGATCAATCTCTCAGGGTAGAATTCATCTGAGGCTGAGACAGATTTAGATCCATAAATATAAGAGCTTGGGAGGTCCTGCTATGGAGTCAGTGGTGCTTGGAGATTAGTCACTGACATTTTAATTTGATTGCCTTAACTTAAGGTGTCTACCACTATTTGAGGGGCCTCAGGATGGTAGTAGACATCCACACAGGACATCCACAAGACAACGCCCCTTTGGAAGACCTAGGTCCTTCTGGAGTGGCAGATTAAGGTGAAGCAGAATGCCTTGCTCAACATTATACAAAAAGCAGAAAGTGTCTAATTTCAGGCAAATATAAATCAAGCCCTTGACATTTATTTTGGTACACAATGAACAGTTCTACAGGCTTCACTAACTGGATTGTCCAGAACACTGCTGTCTGTGGAAACCTTACACAGCTGGCTCACCAATGGATGAGACATCTGAACATGAGACATCTGAGCATGTAGACATCTGAATTTAAGTATTTGAATCTGAAGCCAAGTTCCCGTGTGGTGCAGGAACCGAGTATTTGCAAACAACTTGGAATATTATGCATATGAAATACTTTTAGATGGAACAAAATAAAATAATTCCATGTTTTAAAAAATATTTCTGTGAAATTAATGGAATACAGTTAGGGAAATACGATTTTTTAATTCTTTATCTTACATCTGTGCAATTCTTGTTTTCTTCAATGGCTAGAAACATACCCTCTTCCCTACCAGAATCACTTTTTGACTTGTGTGAATTCATGGTTTGCTGCAGATAGATAACATTTGGGTTCCTACATATTAATCATACCTGTGGTTAACATAAAGGGTCGAAATCACCCAAACTAAGATGCACTCTTGAGAAGGGTTTAATGCTGTTTGCATGGAAAGGCATTCTTTAGCCTTCATATGACCAAAATAGACCTTTTAAAGGTGCCCACAAAAAATCATTGACAGTTCTATGTTCTCAGCTTTCTCTCTCCTGTGGATAAAACTCCAGAGAAGATCCTGACAGCTAAGGACAGAGTACGTGTGATAGAGGAGTCTCAAAGTTTCCTAGTCCAGTTGCATAAAAACATCTGGGGGCATATAAATACGTTCCAAAGTTGTCAGAAAGCAATACTGTTCAATTCCTCATCATTCAGAAGGTATGAAAATGACCCCACATGTATGGGAAAGACTGCAATCATACATTTACGCCAGTCACATGTACTTTAAAGGACTGGGGCTGAATTCTCAAATCCATGCAGGCAGTTTTCATGAGTGAGCAGTAAAACGTTTCTTTTAACTGCATTAAGGGTGAATATTTCTCCTTATGTGGGGGACCTTTGCTGCTACAAAGACCGCAGGATCATTTTATGATCTCTAGTGCCAGCTCCCTTGTTACTCACAGTAATGGAAAATAATTGTTCTTATGTGTGCTGGAGCATCATCACAGAATGGTGACAGGCACTTTCCTCCTTGCTTTTAAGTTTGGGCAGAATTTAGCTGGAATGAGCTAAAGACAAAAATATGAAGCCTGAAGTAATCCCTCTGCTAGTGGGGAGACAATGTTGAATGAAGCCTATGAAGAAGGTTCAGTGTAGGGGCTCTTTACACTGCGATGTGCACTCATTGAGCATTTCTGTATTGTTGATTCAGCATTGCTATAAATCTGTATGCTAAACTGATTACAAATCCCATTTATCTTGGCATTAGTTACAGACTAGTTATCCAGTTTGAGGCTTTCAGTTGCTGTCATGACACATAGCTGGACTGAAGAAAGTAAAAAATGTTCAGTAATGCTCGTGGTTCTCTGACGTAGGCTTGGTTTAAGGAGCTCTCAAGATCTGTCATATTTTAGTAAAGTGGAAGTTGGGAACTCTTTCAAAAGCAGAGAGATGCTGATAGCATTAGCCACAACAAAATCTGGTATTGCTAAGAGAAGAAACCACTAACAGACGCTCTGCTCTTCGTTGAGAAGCAGATAAGACGTGTAAGGCACCACAGTACCATAAGTCAAGGTTTTGCTGTAAAGAAATCTCTGCCTCGCATACATTACAGCACTGGTGCTCAGTTTCAGCACCAGCTTTTACTCCTTCATCTGTGGAGAAGGACTATTTATTCATTCTAACACCTAGAATGCAATTAAATTGGTGAGGTTATGAATCGGTGCTGTTTTAGCAATAAGCTGCGGTATGGTTGAAACAAAGTTCTCTGCAAGGCAAAGTGGAGACTATGTTTCTAACAGCGCTGGGCACCTTCCTGTGGCATTGGTGGCAATAGCTCTGCGGTCTTCCCAGGACAGGACCAGCGTGGAGGAAGTGTCTGTCTCTTTAGGCTGCCCCAAGAGTGATGGAGTTCCACTGCAACGTGTCATGAATTTCTTGTGGGATATTTGCCTGGAAAAGAGTGTTTTTACCAGCTGAAGTCTAAATCAAAGAAATATCTCATCTTGTGCGAGAGCTCATTGGGATTCAGAGAAAAAGTACACTATTTTCTTGAGCAAGTAAGTCTCTGACCAGATGACTGAATCTGAAATCCTTCTTTTTTCACTGACAAATGAAATCTAGTTGGACTGGCTTCATGTACATGGACAAGGTCATGCCTTTATGGGACAAAGTGACCATTCATGCTGGCTCCTAGTGTCAGTTTGCTTAGCTGATGTGCATAGTCAAACTGGTATCCTGGCAGAAGCTTGGCAGTACTGTGGCAAGTTATTAACAGCTGCAGAGAAAACTTGATCAGCACTGGAATTTGCATCTTCTAAATGAAGATAAGATGTTCAAGAACATTCACCATTAACCCAACCATGTTGCCACTGTGAAGAACGGCAAGACTCCTGCTAGAAGGGAATATATCATATTTTACAAGACGTAAAAGTCATAGCATTTATTAGCCTTTCCCTCCTTTAATTTCTTTGATATATAGGAG
This sequence comes from Psittacus erithacus, assembly GCA_009867235.2. Taxonomy (NCBI): domain Eukaryota; kingdom Metazoa; phylum Chordata; class Aves; order Psittaciformes; family Psittacidae; genus Psittacus; species Psittacus erithacus. The sequence continues at coordinate 75,061 of WYDI02024967.1, read as the reverse complement.
GATTTACTTTCCAGATATAAAAAAAAGAGTTAATGCAAACCCTTTCATTATCACAAGCTAAAATATACTGGAATCTAGATGTCATTTATGAGCGAATCAGCAGCTAATAATTATCCAGACAGGCTGAAATGTTAAGTTTCAGAAGAAATCTGGTGTCCTGTCGCTGATGAACACAAAATCCAAATTTAAATATGTGTTGCATTCCCAGAGATCTCTAAGGTTCCTGGTATAAAATGAAAAATAATTTTATGAAGCCATTATTATTTAAGTCCTAAAAGGTTGTTAAATACGTGCTTGAAAAACAGAGTGGTGTAAAGAGTTCTCTGTGGATTTAATGGTAGTTTCAGTGCCACTAAATTGCACTAACCTTCATTTTATATTTTAAGGCTACTTGCATCAGACTGCTGTGTTTACATGTGTGAGTCCAGAATGTGTGCTTGTGGGTAACCAGGGGACAATAAGCATGCCTGGGTTAGCTTTGACACATTTCCGTTCCACAGTTATAATTATATGAAAATATGTAGAAGTTTTAATTTGAAAAGCACCATTAAATTGCAGAACATAGTAGTGTTAGGACACAAACTGTGTAATAAACCACAAGGGAAAGTGATGATTACGGTTTTGCATTTCTTCTTGTGGACTCTGTTGGGTTCATATGACATACGCTACCAAAGCATGTCTGTTCTTTCCTTTCCTCAGTGGAACAAACTCTAATAATTGCTGCTTTCCTCTGCATTAACCATGGTATTTAATTTGTTCTGTTGACATGCCATCAGTCTGTCATTTGGTTCTGTTTCAGCACAATGTTTAGGTTCATGGGGTGTCTCCATCATGACAAGCAGGACTTTCCTCCATCCCCTGCTGTGTAGCATGCTGGCTGGCAAAGGTGACGGAGTGGATCTCAGTGAGCTCATTATGTGTGATAGATAAAATCACTTTCCTACATGATTTATTTATAGATGATAACTGGTAGGAGCTGGACTGTGTAATGGAGTAGATTGCTTGGTCCCTTGTAAACAATATCCCATTTCTTAAGGGAAGGCATTGAAGAATTACTGGTTGTAACCCCATAAATTGGCACCATTTCAGCAGCTTGGGTCAACTTATAAAGTTGACAGCTTCCAGGGGGAGTGCAAGCAGCACCTTCAATTTTTCAGCATTTCCCGGCCTGCTACAACTATAAAGAAAGGCTATGAATGGTTTTATTGTGAATCACTGAGCTGATGCCAAGTAAAGATAGACCAGAGCTCTCCTTCAACAAAGATCCTAAGTGCTTGCTTGGGACTCTAATTCTGGCCCCTCACAGAGCTGGCAACTGTCAGACTGATCTGTTTCACACTAGTAAAGGGTGGGAAAGCGGTGGGGCATTTAAAATGAGATACTTCCCCAGCCAATTTGCCCATTTGACAAACTGAATTAAGCTCTTTTAGGGGTTATCTGAAGTCTTTATTACAGAGGCTTACAGCAGTTCTCCTCAGTGAGCTCCAGGCTGAGTTGAGGTTTAAGTCCTGAATGGCAGAGAGGGGCCGAAGACCTCCTTTCCTGGTGATGGTGAGAGTTTGATCATAAGAAGCATGTCTCCTGCTAGGCTGTGCTAAAAGGGTGTTAGAAAGAAAAGAGGCTGCCACTTGGGTGGCAAAAGATAAGGCCCTGACAGCTTGCTAAAAGGAGAGTGAGACATCTGGATGCCTGCCTCAGAGGGAGAAGGTCACTACCAAATAAGTGTCTTGGCTTTTTTGGGATCTAGCCTGTGATGCTCAACTCTCCCCTATACATGGGATTTAGAGGAAGTCACTTGCTTCTGGGCATCACTTCAGCTCCCCTAAAGCCTGACACGAGTCCCTTTTTGGGGAGCTTATAAACCTGTGTTCATCAAAAGGTATTTTAATGCCAGCCCTGTCTCTGTTAGTAAAGAAATTATTACTCATGAAAAAAAACCACCTGTGTATGCTGACATAAACCCATGCACTGTAATTTAGATTTCTAAATTATGTGATGTAGCCATCACATTGATTATACCGTAGTTATACTGTGTAGCTGTTAATTGTCTCTCAGTAAGGTGTATTTTAGTGTGTAAAGTCTACACAAACACAACCAGAGCTGCGCATTTAATTTTCAAGGTTACTAGTCCATTTCATCAGGAGCTTAAAAATAATGAGTGTATTAAACAGAAAAGCTATAACACATGCAAATTCCCAATAGCTTTTTTTATTTTGCAAACTAGCCAGAAACTAAATTGAGCAACGCTGGTAGAATTAAACATTTGTCTGTAATTGTAGGACTGCATTTTACCCTGCTATATGTAAATTCAGAATATGTCCAAATCCAGGAACTTCATTTTCAGCACGTATAAATGTAGAAAGTAGAGACATTGTTTTTGTTTTGTGGATGGAAATATTTGTATATTGATTAAAAAACATTCAGCTTTCTCATAAGTACGATTTTCAGACACAGGAACAACATTCAGATGATTTTTATTTCATGGTTAATAAAAAAGGAAAATCATATGTGCTTGTTTCACAGAGAAAACAAACCTTCTACAGCTTTTAGACTCTAGCTCTAGATCTACTAAGTTTTGTACCTGTGCACATACCTGTTCTACCTACAAGTAATTGGTGAGATGAAAACTGATTAATTGTCACACCCTTTCATAATTAAAACAAATCTACAACCCTCTACTTTTTATTTATTTAAGCATCACAAATGCCATAGGTTCATCAGGTACAAAATTGCAATTGCAATAAAGTTCCCAATAAGATATTAGAGAGATGTTTTACTTCATCACAAGGAAAGGTTAAAACCTTGGAGAAATCACTATTCAAATTCATTGAAAAAGTGTGGTTATTTCAGTGGCTGAAAAACCAGGAAAAGAAATCTCTCTAATATTTTTTGACAGTAGAAAAGTCACTTCAGCTGTACTCTGCTTATGCTATGTCTCCTAGACTTGCTCTGTAGAGAACAGGAGGTTAGAAAGAAACGAATTCATCAGCTAGTACCTGAAAAGATGCTGGACCACAGGCTAGACCCCAGCTCAGCAGGTCTTTGATTTTTTAATGTATCAGATTGCTCTGAAAGAGAATTTGAGTTGTTATTTAACCCATCTGCTTGGCTAACCACAGGCTCACGGAGTTCACGATCATTCGCAACTCTGGTGTTTCACCTGCTTTTATTTCTTCAGAGACAGAGATTCCTTGACTGTGGAGGTGCTCCAGTTCAGCACTTTTTTACTCCTAGGTTGATTCCAAAACTTCTCTCTCCTTTTCTGCAGTTTCAAACCAATGACTTCTTGTCCTGAAGAAGAGACAGTTGGTTTCTTTCTTCTCTGCAGCAGACTTATGTATATGAAGACTGTTGCCATGTCTCCCCTCTAGACTAAATATCTCCAAGTATATTGGTAGCAATTTCTGAAAATAATCCTGTTTTCATTTTTTATAGGCTTTTGCAGATCTCTGGAATCTCTCCATTTGCTTGAATGAGATTCCTTAAATTGCACTGTATGGTGCCTAGGACAAAATATATTAAGATATAGTCAATTTTAGCCAGGAACAAAAGTGGGAAAAACCCACATTTTTTGTGTTTTCCATAAGGGTTTCTCTGAAATATGGTTTAACAGGATTCTCTGTCACACTCTTTCATATTGCATTCTCCCTTCCAGACAATAAAAATCAGTTTGTATCTTGGAGACTATAGTTGAGTGATGATAAAATAAAATGTATGTTGTCAAGATTAACATAAACAAGCTGAAGGCAATCTGGCAATATGATAAAGGGCTGGTTTAATTCTGAGAAATGGCCAAACACATAAAAGGGGAAACCCAAGTAAGGAGAAACCCAGATAAGAACTTTAGAAATGTTTGGGTTTTTTGTTTAATTTTTTTTTACCAGAATAATCCTTGACATAGATATTTTTTATTATTTTTATTATGTTTTTCAGGAAACATAATAGAAAAGTCTTTGTAAATCATTAGCTGATCAAATGACCATTGTGGAATTGTAATTTCCCACATTACTCCATACAAATTATATCTGAGAATCCAGGTTAAGTCATGTACTTTTTATTGTTACTTATTCCTGAGGAAATCATTAAACTCCACAGAGTCCAGAGAAAATTTCACATAAGAATGTTTTATGTATTCTAGCTACTCTGTTGAAGAGTACCTATCCATTTCTAGATAGTTCTTGGGCAATTAGGCTTCCCCTCAACATTTATGGACGATAGAGCTCTTGCAGAAATCCAGGTGAGTGATTGTGTTCTATAGACTGGAGCAGCCTGATACTATTTCACTCCCTTCTTCTCCCATATCTGGTATCTGCTCCTGTGTATTCACTGGTTGGAGATCACCTCTGTTTCATCAGAGACCCTATTTCTTACCACTGTAAAGACCTTCCGTGTGTCCCTCTACCTTCTATTGCATTAGAGTGGAGACTGCTGCTAAGCACTGACTTGCTGAACTCTTGTGGCAGAGGACATCTTTTCAGTCATGCAGTAATACAGAACTAGAGAGAGGAAAGGAGTTATCCCTTCTCTTCTGAGAATGATCACCTGCTGCCACAGGTAGGATATCATAGATGAACAGTCCTAGTGGGGTTCACAGAAAATCCGTTCCCCACACTGCGAAACACAAGACTACTTCACAATGTCCTCAAGCATTGTCAGCATTAGATAGTTGAAGATAAAGGTGAGACAAGCTACAAAAAAACCCCTGTTTTAACTGGCAGTGTCCAATCTAGCCACAGGTACAGCCAAGCTCATATCAGTGCACCCTCCTTAAACTCCTGGTTTCCACAGAAAGAGTGCTTGGCTGTGTAGGCTGAAAAGAAACTGTGGAAGACTGTGATCACTTGCCCTTTCTAGAGGCTTAGACTATCTGGAGCCCAGAGCATGATCATGCTCGTTATGTATATGTAGCCAGTGGTATAGGATGATACTGAATGTTATGGTTTATTTTGTGAAACTTTCAGTCAGTTTGCTGTAATTCTTAAAAACATCATCAGCCAGAAATTGCAAGAAGAATTACTTCATTAAGGGGTTCTGCTGAGATCAGGGATTATGGCAATAGCAGATCTGCAGTCTATTTTGATTTTGCCCTTACATCCGATAAATTACCGCGACTACTGCTCTGGTGGTGGTTTATTCAGCAAATGAACTTCATCCCAATTCACTTCACTGTATGTTATAGTTTATTTGCTCAGTGTTTACAGTGTGACTAAGCTGACCAAGGCTTTATCATGTTTGCACTGAGAATGCTGTGAAGAAAGTTAGACTGGTTGGTATGTCCCCCATGTATAGGGATGTTCCACTGTGGCAAGCCACTAGCAACTTGATACACACTTATATATAGGAAAAAAAGCACTATTCAAAACTGATGACCTTGTAAACCCTCAATTTTTAACCTACATTTTTCATTTTCTCAAAAAAACCCTTGTAATAAACCTTCCATTTGTTTTTTAGATTTTTTTGTCATTGTCAGATGAGTTAGTTTATTCTTATGTCTGAGCATGCTCCCAGGCACAGGATGACGCCACTGCTTTCTAATAAAACTCTACACCTCTCTATGCCACGACCTTTTTGTCCTCTCTAAGCGCAGGTCTTTGGCATACAAGCCTTCTGGTAAGTTGTACGCAGCAAGAGGTGCAGGATTTTATTCTTCAGGATCTGCTTTTCTGCGAGTTCATCCACATGCAGTAACTTTTCCAGACTGCTATGATCTGGGAGAAGAGTCAGTCTGTACCAGTCAGGAAAGGAGGTTTGCACTCTTAAATACAGTTACAGCAACGAGCAGCACCAAGTTTTGTTCCAGACATTTGGAAAAGCAGCTACCTCCCTCCCACTAAGTCATGTTGTTTGAAATGAACATGCATTCCAGAATAAATGCTTAGAGATGGCATTTTCAAGGTTCAAACAGAATTTTATACCAGTCTTAGTATAGCTGATTGTTGGCTTAATTAGATTATAGATGCTTCTGTTAGGCAGGAGAATGTTTGTCAAATAATGTAGTTTGAGTCTGGCAGTGTTTATGCTCATTTGACTTTTCACTCATTGAACTCTCCTTATGCTGTACTGAGAGCAAACTTGAGCTGATTAGGGAATGTGACCTGAAAGAGAAAATGCACAATAAAATACAGCAATTACTGGAAAATGTCCCAGCATTTTCATGTAGAGCATTTCGAATAAATTTAGTGGCTGTTTGGAGAGTTGAGCCAGTGCTGGAGCCAGAGGACAGGGGCATATATGCATCCAGGATTAATCACAAATCAAAACACATGAAGAATATAAAATGGTTAGGATGTACATGGTGTGGAGATGCTTCGTTATGGGCCTTGTTAGCCTGGGCAACCTGGTTAGCTGAATGCTATCCTATTGCCAATTCCGTGGCACATGCTGACCTCATTTTCACAAGTACAGTGTTTTTAAAATTCTCTATTCTTTATTGCTATTTAATATTATGTTTGAATCTGGTATTACTTGTTTGGAAAAAATGAAATGCATTTGTAAGTATCTAATATGTATTAATATTGTATTTAATATGTTTGATTGTCTTAAAGAATGGCTGCTATAGGAGAATATGGCAAGCAAACCTGACATTTTAAAAATAGAACATGCACGTTAAAATCACTGTTCATTCATGTTACTGAGTCAATATGTTTTACATGCAAATTAAGATGGCAGAAATTGCATTTTATCTAAACAGTTTTCCCCTCTGTTTCATGGTATTTGGGCTTGTGATGCATAAACATAATCCTAAGAGTGTTTCTATGATGAAGAAACATGTTCATCTTCACAGTACAAGTTATTCATGGTACTTGTTTTATTTACAGACTGAATCATAGAATTATAGAATCATTTAGGTTGGAAAAGACCTGTAAGATTATTAAGTCCAGCCATTAACCTAACACTGCCAAGTCCACTGCTAAACTATGTCCCTCAGTGCCATGTATTTTGAATACCTCTAGGGATGGTAACTAACCCACTTCCCTGAGCAGCCTGTTCCAATGTTTGACAACCCTTTTGGTGAAGAATTTTTTCCTAATATTTGATTTGAACATCCCACAGTGCGAATTGAGGCCATTTGCTCTTGTCCTATCACTTATTACTTGGTAGAAGAGACCAACTTTCACCTTTCAAGTAGTTCTAGAGAGCAGTAAGGGCTCTTCTCTGAGCCTCCTTCTCTCCAGGCTGAACAACCCCTCTTTCCACAGCTGCTCCTCACAAGACGTGCAAATTGAGATTTTTATGTATCTCATGCTTTTAGAATTTTAATGACTGCATTTTTAACTGCACTGGATAAGCTGTAGAGTAAGATTGATATATCTCTGTGAAGTTCCTGTACTGCATATGTGACAGATATGAAAGAACTTTAATTTTGGAGTGTAAAATGAGCAGCACAACTACATAGAGTTTTTTTTTTAAATCTCTTCATTTAACTTAAGAAATGTGCTAATGAATTTCTCAGCAAATGAAGTGCATATGCCAGCACTCGAGACTTATGGGAACAGATTTGCTAATTTGCATTTCTTGCTGTTGTTACTGTATTTTTAGTTTTTCTTGTGCACGGGCCAATCCCACAGCAAATTTGGCCTGTAACTGATTTATCTGTGTTAATAAGCATATGTATATAGCTATATATTACTGTTGGTGGCTGTTTCTGGCAGAAAATAATTTTCCCCCATGCTAAACACACAGAACAATGTGTGTATAGCTTTCTGCGGCAAAAGACTGTTAGTCCTAGATTTCACTTTCCTTGCTCTTTTCACTGTGGTATGATATTATAATATTTCAAAAATAATCCTGTATATTTTACATTATAGTTCATAAATCACCCTTGAATTGGTACCAAACTTTTCCTTATAAGGTTACATAATTTTTGGATTAATGGCTGTCCAATAATGTTTTGGGCTTGTATCAGCAATATAAAACAGAACAGAAATTAAATTTTTATTATCATTCGCAATAAGAAAAGGTGATCTCTGGCATATGCATGTCAGACCTTCTGCTAACTTGATCCGTGTACTGACTATAAACAGCTTGAGGTGCTCTATATTCTGACTTCAAGAGGTCTCTATTTTTCTGCTAGTGTGTGTTGGTTTCTGCAGCTCAAGTAACAGAAGAAGATAGTGGGACATTTGCAAGTGGAAGCTCCTGCTTTCCAAAGGCCAGCAGAGACTCAGTTGTTAACTGATTTGTATCAACAGTCTGCACATCCTTAAGAAATATACATGGCAGCAATTATATGATTGGTGTCTGGCACCTCAGCAAAGATGGAAACTGGCCTGATGTCATCGGCTATGCTGGTATTTATAATGGAAGAGTGGTGGCTTTCTGTGCCAACAGCTACCCAGCCCGTCTTAGCTACTCCTGCGTGAGCTTCTACACGCAAGCATGCTCCAGCTCTGCTACAGCCCTTGCAAATGTGAGCTGGCTCTTGTGTCCGGTTGTCTCAACAGTACAGACAGTTCCAGCCTGCAGGGGCTTACAAAAGGTGTGTCAGTAAACCATTCGTTTCAATGTCCCTAAAAAATCTGCACACAAGATTATGCTAAGGAGAAGGGAAGCCTTCAGACAGAAGGAACTGGGAAGGTAAAGCAAACTATTTACACCCAATGTGGGTTTAGCACATGATGGAAAACTGAACTATCAAGTACCCTCAATATCAGTTTTATCTGCCATTCTCATTGTAAACATTTGAACACACTAAAACAGCCTAGCTCAAGCAGTTGACACCTTGAGAATAATTCAGGCAAGAAATAGCCTATTGCCAGCCCAGGCTCTCACTTAGGCTGTTTAGATGCAACAGGCGCAAAGCACAATTACTGCAGTCCAGTCTATTAGCAGGCATCCTGTACATGACTCTTATGCAGTTGGTAGATGCTTCTGATGCTGGAGCCAGGATACAGCTGAGTTTCAGACATCATGTTTGGCAGGTATAAAACTTAGATTCACAAGACAGACATGACCTAAGGGTGCTCAAATAACAGGGTTTCTAAAAAAATTCTGGGAAACATGAGAAGAAACACAGAACACATCTAAGTATCCTTTGAGATGCTACTATGACATTTAAATCCATTTCTTCACTTTCTTTTTATTCTGTATCATTAAATTTGTATTTTAGAGATGAAAGATGAATAGAAATGTACTGAATTTTCCAAAATGCCTCAGTTTGTGGGTACTTTAAAGTCAGCACACAAATCAGTAGCTATGGCAATTTCTATTACAAAGTACATAAGTCATAATAATGTTCCCCTTGATGCAGTACCCAATCCTTGCCAGTGGGCAACAGCAAGTGCTGGAGAGGAGAATAAAAATATCAAGCAAATGGTGACATCTCCCAGAATAACCTGGTCTTCAATATTCTATGACTTATTCACTTGAGGCAGCTTCATAGACCATGTTCTTACATGAGTTTATTTGGTTGCTTTTAGGCCTTTGACATCATGTTGAAATGAATTCAAGAGATTAAGCGGATGTGCGAACAATACCTCCAAGTTCATTCAGAACTTGTGATTGCTGACTTCCTCTGATAGTTCTCTGTCCCCATATTGTGAGTGAGTCCAGAGACGCCAAACATAGCAACAGGAAAATAACATAAAAAAAAAGTTTTAGACTGACAAACTTTTCAAGAGTCCTGATGGAGTCTCAATATCCTTGTTAGCTCCTTTGGCCAATTCAGAGAACACTCAAACCTGAAGATTTTTTAATCCAAGATACAGCTTTTGTATTTTGTACCTATTTCTAAGGAAAATGTAGTCCCCAAGGCATATTTGTGACACAGGAGTTGAAGCTGCTCTTTGGGTGGTTCCTGTGAACTGCTCTGAGGAGCCGTGTTGCATGGTCATCTTCAAATCGAACAGCAGAAGGCATGCAGAACAGCCAGTGCAAACCTGTACTGTGGGTCAGAGATAGTTTCCCTTAAAGCGTTCAAAATAGCAGACACAGCTGGGGATCATTTCCTTTTCCAAACAAACATCACAACCTGATCTCGCTTTTCAGACACTTTAAAATTCCATTTTCTTCAAAAATTCATCCAAAGTAATATATTAAAGATCTTAAAAGCACTTTGACTAAAGGGCTCTAGGGAAACAGGATGAACTGATTAGACATTTTTGTGTGGTTTGATAATTCTGCAACTCTTATTCTCGTATTTTTGGTACATCTAAAAGTAAAGTATTCATTACTGTACAAATAGCTTGCTGGCTAGAGAAGAAGAGTGCTAGATCATATGTTGTTTTGTTGCTTTGATTTAAAATACATGCTATATTCTAACTCCTACAGAGTATCCATGTGTACATGTAGCTTTTGCGGGAAAGCCTAGTGAATGCCTCTATCTATTTATTATTTATCTCAGGATCCCTCAAACAACAGTTTTTGTCCCCTGGAAGGAATAGTTCACAGAAGGATGTCATGGGGACTGGCAGGCCAAATGTAAATCAAATATTCCTTGTTTTGTACTGAAACTGGAGTCAATCTATGGAAAGACAGCAAGGATGATCTGTGAAGAATGATAGCTTTAAGGTCAATAAAGCTTTGAAAGACAACTATTACTAAAAAACATTGATAAAAGCTGTTTACATCCTTAAAGCTCCACTGTCTTTGAGAAAACTGTGAAAGACATCCTGTTGTAGTTAGCAATGCTTCTGAATGCTTTGCTAAGCATAGAATGTTTTCCTTAGTTTTGTTGTCCTCTTTAAGATAACTGGGAGTATCTCTGAGCCATCATCTTGTAATCAGCTGCTTTAATTTTTGGTGTTCACCACCAAACGTTTTTGTGCTACTCGAGTGAGCCTATGGCATCTTTTTCTCCCAGCCTGCCTGCCTCCAGCCTGTCCGCCTGATTTACTGCCTGTCTAGAAGAAACTGTTTCAGTCTTTGGTCTCCTCCAGATGCTTGCTGCCTACTTTTGTCACAGCCCCCTTCAAATTTACTACATGAATTCACATTCTGTACAGGTTTAATATTTTCTAGCAATAGTACCACTTCTACAGGTTGAAAAAAGCAAAGATTCTGCTATGGCATGCTCTCCATGAAGCTCTTCTAGTAACTGGTATATGTTGTTTCTGCTGCAAAGTTTAGAAATGTGAAATGAAATAATGCCTTTTAAAGTGATAGCCTTGTCCAAGTATTGAACTTCCCGCACAGAAAGTTTGCTCAGCTACAAGCATTGTTTGGGCTGCATTCCAATAACATGTCTACTGTCATGTACTCTGTAGACCAAACTCTACAGATTATATACACTATCTTAAAACAAGAGCTTTGTATGAACATAAGGCCTGTGACTGGGCATCTGGTTTGTGTTTGGATACTTCCGCGCTTTTGTAGAAACAATGTATAGAATAGCACACATACAGCCCAAGTGGGACATTTGACTCTCTGCAGCCTGTGAAAGAGGACTTTTAAATGGGGGTAAACCTAATTGGTTTTTGCTGGTACTTATACATCACATTATGGAGATGCTGAATATGGTAGTCTGACATGGGTATTCCCAGTAGGCACACAGACACATATACAGTCACACAGACAGACACAAACAGACACACTCAGCTGTTGGGCAAACACCAAATCATCAGTGGGATCATCCTGTTCCCTCCTCTCGCTGATCAGAAAGAATGGCTGTTAGTAGGAAATATGTCTATACATATGTATATATGTATATGTACATATATGTATGCACATGTGTGTCCATATTTTTTTTAATATATATATAAAAATATATACATATATGTATGTGTATATATATATATATAAAGTGCTGGGCTTAGCTGCTGGCCTGTGTGCTTTCCTGTGGCAGACCTGGGAGGAGCTGGGGCTGGATTTGAGTTCCCATAGCTGGCATTACTCCTCTACACTCCTTTCCATGTCTGCAGAGATGAGCTTTTCATAGCATAAGCTGATGTATGGCATAGAATTAAAATTATCTGCTTTGAAATACTGAATAGCAATGGAGTGAAAAGGCATTTAAAGAAGTTAAATAAAATCTAGGAAGAACAGCTGCTGTAATATACCTGCAGCAAATGTTAAATGTTAAAAGCCAGCACAGCTACAAGGGTAATGTCTCCCCTACACGATGAAATAAAAGTGCCCAACAAGCTGTACTTGGTTTTGTCTTTGCATGCCTTATATCTGCTTTACTTTTCAGCAGAGAAATGACGTGAGTTCTGAGTGTTCATTTGCCATCTTGCATCAAAGCAATTCTGTTTAAAATGAGTTACGGGATTCAAAATACTGTGCAGAAAATGAAATAAATTCCAAGCTTTTACACAGATACTCTAGAAATAATGGAAGTCTGGCAAATTACGTCTGCAGATTTGACCTTTATGTTTCCCTTTTTCCTGTTCTGAATGTCGAAGATATGATAATAAATAGTAATAATAATATCAGTAGTAATAACATAGGGCATGGTCTCTGATGGAATAGCCATGCTTACACAGAATGGTGACTGCCCATATGCTTTTCCATCAGGGTAAATCCTTGAATAATGCTTGACAGCATTTTTCCACTGGCTCCCCTCACAAGGCTTTGTGTTTCTTATCGATGTGAAAGACTTGGAGTGGTTTGGAGACATGAAAATAATAGGAATTTTATTAGATTTCACAGAATTTTTCACTTGCCTCCAACAGATGGGCTAGACATGAAAGCTTAATGCATGCAGCTGATGTTTGCTAAGCCTGAAAAAGATGACTTTCCAGGACCTCTACACTTTTGGGCTTGGAAACACGTTCATGAGCAATGGAAGGTCATGGCTGACACTGAGCAGCTGGGCCTGTTTTGAAAGTTTGTGGTCTGGGAGCAGTAAGATAAACAGCAGCTCAGCAGGGTCCTACTACGAAAATAAATAAAGCATGTTATCCCCAACTTTTGAATAATTAGGAAAAGGTACCATCATGTTGAGCATGGATTTTATTAGTTATAGTTTTAAAAAATATCCATAAGGCCCTGATTTGTGGGAACATGGTTTTGATCTGGAGGACCAGAATAAGATTCTTCGTACTACTTCATAGCAGCTATGTTATGGATCCCATGATCTTCATAAAAGTAGCAGATTGGTTTTCATTTGTATCAGCTTCTTTTATGTATAGCTGATATCCCAAGTTCAGTTCATAGAGCTGACTGTGTATTCAGGCTAATTATGCTTAAAGATTCATTATTACTAAGTTTAAAGCTTTGTTCTGCAATTTTTCCCCTTCTGTTTATAGCTTCATACAAAAATGGCATCCACAGAATGCTGGCCTCAGGGCTCACTATGAAAATAGTGGTCCTGAACTGGATTAGTGTAATTTACCATGTACTTGGCCCTTCTTCTCTTTTTTTAAAAAACAAATGATGATAACATCTTTTGGTTTTCATTTTAATTCACTAGAATTAGCTGTAACATAAGTTTTCCAAAGCACTGTAAACAGTATATCAACTTGTGCCAAAAAGACTGAATAATAGAATTGAAGAAAATCCTGGAAGTGCATGGGTTCCACTATAAGATTGCATTAGATGAACTGATTTGACGAATTTACTGTTTTAGGGAGTATTTATTTTTTCTTTTTCTTTTCTTTGCGCCATTTTTGCTTTGTGGAACCAGAAATCCACACAGTATGTATCAGCCATTGGATGGGAAATCTGTAATGTTTTACAGAAGAAAATAGATTGAAAATACGAGATTTTATTTATTTATTCATTTATTTAATCACTAAGACCTTGTTGGTTGCTTTGTTGAATGAAGAAATACCTGGAGAAAAGTAGAGCAACTTGCTGGTTTCTTCTACACACACCATATAAAAGTATCTTCAGATCTTCTCCACAAACAGCTCCATGGGATTTCAGAACTGTGTTATTGCCTTCAATATTAAAAGCTATTAAAACTTACCTTTTTCTATATTTCATACCTTGAGTGGTTGGCAAAATGAGCATTGCAGAAATGAAAAATAAAAAACAAAGAAGTGAGTTCACTGCCCCTTCCCAAACCAGGTGCTTGTTTGTTTTTCAGATTTAAGGTTTGGCTTGACAATGAAAAGTCACTTATATTTTTCTGAAGGGATAAAATAAAATGTATTTGCTAGACTGGGCTTAAATGAGGTACCTCTTACAAAAATTTCTGGAAGTGGTAAGTGTTTGCAGACTTTTTTCTCTTGTTTTCAGCTAAAAGTCAACAAGCGCCTTTTTACTTTTAATGTTATTGAGTGCTCCTCTGTTTCTTTCAGGTCTTAAACGCAGCTCTAGATTAGAATGATAAAGGTTCTTAGGTGATAGTGTATTAAACATTAAGTATTTAAATAACAATATAATGACCTAAGTCAAACAACAATTAACATGCTGAAACTAAATACAGCCTTCTCATAAGAGGCTCCAGGACAGAGCTTTTCAATTGCCCAACTTTTATCACTGTTGCTTGAGGTATTTCAAGGTTTTGTTTGTTCCTCTCAAACTGCTGTAACTTAGGCTTAGGCAAGCACAAGGAATAGTCATGTTAAGAAAAGAAGTGTATTTTTAAGACAGAAGAGGTATAAAGATGCAATACAGATGCAGTAGGAACACACGAATGGACAAAGTGAGTTCTCTGACTTATGATAGGATGGGGGACACCTTTGCAGAAAAGGAAAGTTAACTAAAGAGTCCTCCAAAGTCTGACACAATTTTTTTTCCATTACCGGTTCATTGCTGTGACCAGATCTGTGGTTTAAGAAGAGGTAACTTGCTTCTTAGTGCAAATTAGCAACTTCTTAATAGCTGAAGCAGGCAGGTAGCTTTAGAGTTTGTCGGCATCTGAAGTAAAATATCACAGAATCTACCACCAACAAGGTGGAAAACCATCTCAAGCGCTTGTTACTGCCAAGCTGCTCTTCACTATTTGGCTCTCAGCATGTACTGTTGCATGTTGTTATTCCTCTCCAGGGGCAGGACTCTCCATTTCCCTTCCTTGAATGTCATGAGGTTCCTGTCCACATGTTTCTCCAGCTTGTCCAGGTCTCTCTGAATGGCAGCACACCCACACAGTCTATCAACCACTCTTAGCAGTTTTCAACAGTTTGCAGCCTTGCTGAGGGTACGCTTCCATTGCTCAGGTCATTAATGAAGATGTTAAACAATATTTGCCCTAGTATTCATGCCTGGGATACCGGACTTTGTGTTGCTGACCATAACCCAGCAGTTTAGCCAATTTTGAGTCCAGCCCACTGTCAACTTATCTGGTCTGCATTCTATCTGCACTGTTCTCTGTTGCCTGTGCATATTGATCACTGACCCCAGAGTCATGCAGTCATGCTCCAGGCTACCTTGGCAGCACTGTTGATGCCTCTATAGAAAAGCATCAGGACATAGCAGTCACAGGGCCAGACAAACCTTAGCAGCCTCTCCACAGTATACCTGATACAAGCCCTTGGCAAGCAGCAAGACACTCTCCCTAGATAATGGGTAAGGTGGGCAGATGCAAGCATCCATCCTTGCAGCAAAGAATCTCCCACAGCTGGTGCTGCTACCTAGGGTGCTCTGGCACTCCTGGCTCAGAGGCTTTGTGGATACATGCTACATGATACAGCTCCTGGGGGCTGGAGACCATGCCCTGCAATATGTCATCACCACTACCTAGCACACAGATACCACCTACAGCAAAGTTTCTGACCCTCTTCTGATCTAGGACCAGCAGTTATATGGGCATGTCCAGCACCTGCTGACAGGGTGTTTGTCCCTTGCAAATGAGGAGCCAGCTGGAAACAAAACCCTCCCTTTGATTTGGAATTGCTGATGGAGCTGGTGAGACGCTGCTAGAGCTTGCTAGCAGGCAAAGCTTTCTACAGAAGCCTTCAGCCAGCAGCAACTGTAAGGGTGGCTGCCTTGAGTTCTCTGATAGCTCCCAGGAATCTTCCAGCCATCCCAAGAGAAGTTGCAGAAAAGCTTGAAGCAAAGCCCAGAAACCGCTGTGCCAGCTGCTGTGTGTTGGCTGTCTCTGCTAGCTATGTTCTCCTGAGGGCCTCTGCAGTGCCTCTTGCTTCATACTGTGCTTCTGTGAGGACAAATGGCTCAGGGACTTGCAGATGCAGATCCAGAATGGGAGATGAAAGTGGATGCAGGTTAGTAAAAAGTGAAGGGGAACTGCACTAGTTTAAAGGGCATTTTCATTTAGGATGACAGTGATTTTACAGAAGTTTTAATTGCCAACCTGAACCTGATAAAACAAACCACTGAACTGTGCAAAGATTTCTTAGACTTGGGCAAACCTGACAGCATAGATACCTATGGGCTAGAGTTTTATCTGCCTCCAGGAACAGGAAGTAGCTGCTGATTGGGAAAGGGTTGTAGAGAATTTAGATTTTGGATTGCTAAGTTGATGTTAAATCATTTATTAAGCAGTGAAGTTCTTTGATTTTGCTCTATGTTCATAATCCTTGTTTAATTAAGGTATCCATGAAGCTTATAAAAATAATTCTGTTGAAGTCAAACCCACTTTGGATCAAGCCCCGTGTGCTCAAGTCATTAATATGAAACACATTTCTGTTCACAGTGCCTTCCTACACCCTTGCAAATGCTAGGATTTGTAAAATGATTTGTATAAACATAAGAAGAATCTGTTGGACTTTTAAATTTCCAGAAAGAATAACCATACTTTCTCACCTAGTTGAAATCTGAACCAGTATAAAGTGATTTTGTTGCTGTTTTTGATGTATGACCTGAAGTTTTAAAAGCTAAAATGTATATATTGCACATCTCAACATAGAAAGCAGTTTCCAGTTTGTCTAGGCTAAATGGTTCTTTGTTACAAAAAACATTTATCTTCAGAGAGGGAAGGATCATTATCAAGCCATGGCCATTCTTGCTTATTGTCTTATTGGGAAATACACTTTCTGGAGTTTAAATCATGTTTGTTTCTTTCTTGAACGCTTTCCAGTTAGTCAGCATCATTTTCAGTGTATTGACACCAGAGTTAGTTGTAATATTCAAATAATGGCCTATTTATAATTTCCTTACTGCCCCTAAATACCACAGTAGCTATCTTCAGAATTGCACTGGTAACTTTTTTCAGCTTGATATATTTTTAAAATCAGCTTAATGCCCTACACCATACAAAGGCTTTGTCCTATGGCAGGAGATTTGGAAATTGTCTGACCATGGAAAATGCATAAAAAGAGTGGGAAGGAAAACAGCTTGATCTTTAAAAGTGTTTACAAAGTATCCAAAGATCATACGAGATCAATACACATGTTAATATATGCAATTTTGACACTATACATTTTTGAAATAGGGCTGTATTTTGCCACTTACAATAGGTTTGCATAGAATTTTAAGCCTAGAATTCTGTTTTGTGCATCCTTCAGTAAGACCCAGCTCACATTAATCAATCTGAGCTGGGTAAAACAATGTCAAGGAAGGCATTATTTTCCTTCAGTGAATGCAAGTCTTATGCTGGTAACGTGTTTGCTTTTTTATTTTTTAGCCCTAAGTTTCTTAAGATATGTAACTTCATGTACTGAAACTGACCGGGTCATAGATAGGAATAAATAGATATATTTGAGAAATTTGCACAATTTTTTTAGCAGTCAGCTTGAATCAGCCTAAGCTGGCATGGCTGCCAAAAGGTGACATTCAGGAACGTTTCTGGGGTGGGTGAAGGAGGAGGGTGCACTGCCCCTTCCAGTGGCAGCATGATTGTAGTTATTCTTCAGCCAACTGTGAAATTAACCCCTAGGAGGAGTACAGTGGGTAGGACAGGGTATGTGTGGGACTTTAAAATGAATAGTAAGTCTGGCCTTTAAAATCCCAACACAGAACTGGTTGCTGGTGATGCAGACACAAGGTCATCTTCAGACCAGGAATATTTTGTGTAGGTATTGTAATTTCCATCTCCCTTCTTGCATTTCAAAACTATTAAAGATTATTAGATTGATTCCAGATGATTGGGAAACAGAACTGATTTACAGATCTGTTCCACAACGTACTGAGTGGAAAAGGGTTACGTCAGTTTCAGTCAAACTTGTAACTTTTTTATTCATCCTTGTAAGTGTTCATTTGTTTTACTTTCAATATGTTGAGCAGCATATTTGCTCAATAAATTACAAATATTGACTAGATATTTCTGATATGAAATACTTTCTGGAAAATGTGCACTGGTTAGTTTCCATGTTACATTTTGTATTGCTGTTCTCTTGAAGTAGCTCTCAGAAGGGAAACCATCACTTAAGTCATTTGTCTGATCTGGCTGTAAATCAGTGGAGACTACACAGCAGAAAATATTCCTTCATTGGCAGGCACTTCGATGGGATGACCTCACAATTTTTTCCATCTCCAGAATGAAGGTGTCTAAGATTTATTACATTCTTAATATAAATTCAAGACTATGGATATGGCTTTATGACTTATTTTCATGACAATGACAAAAAAAGGCCAATGTAAGAACAAGATAGCTTTATAATGTCAGGATATTAAAATATGTCAATCCAAGTTTATAGTGAAATTTAAGTAGGAAGCATCTGAAAATTAATATTTTCTCATCTCCATGGTTTTCTAATATAGTAAACTAATTAATTCAGTTATAGAAAACCAATGTTTTTCCTATGAATTCAATGCATGAATTAAAAAGAAAATTGCAGTTTCAGGATTATTTTAAAACAATGTCATTTGCTAATCTTTCTGGTTCACACAGCAGATAACCGCAGCCTATAACATGACAAAGGGCTAGAGTAGGAGCCAAAAGTAAAAAAGAGCACAGGCCTGAATAGGAGGATATAGGTAGACTTCTATTGCCTTGTTCAAAGATCTAATGGTTCCCTCATCCCAAGGTTTTTAAATGTCAGTAAGAAAGTCCTTTTCATCCTGAAAATTCCCAGCATTTAGTCTAAATGCTTACCCTCGAACTAATCAATCATCCTTAAATTCCAGAAACAAGATAGGGGCAAATTTAGTATCTTGAATGAATTTTATGATGTTACATGGCAAAGTAAACCTGAAAAGACTTTCAGAAATACTGGTGATAGGGTAATGTTAGATATTACTGAGAGGTGGCTGAGACGCTTAGAGAAAAGCTCAGGAACCGTAGAAGAACTACTAATAGTATGAGAGGAACCACTCAGACAGGGCAAGGAGATCAAAAGAACACTCCTTAGGAGTGAGAAGGAAGGCTGGGCAGGGCCACAGAGTAAAGAGTTATACCAGAAAATCAAGCAAAAAACAAAAAAACCAAACCAGAGTCTGGAATCCAGACAAAATGGAATTTGCAATACCATCTATATTCTAGAGATCCTGATATGATGAATAGGGGAAAATTAGCGCTGGGGGAGCACACCTGCCATGTAAAGCCCAGCTGTAGTTTTTCAGCACTACTCTGTGGAAGAAGACACAAGCTGTGAGCAAACGTGTCTACTGTGTCCTTTACTCAACTTTGCTCTGCTATACATGCAAGCCATGTGCCGAATGTGAGTCAGGACTGATCTGACCTTCCTGGAATCCAGACTTTTTTAGTGGGTGATAGGTCAGACCACCAAAATTGTCCAGGCTTCTGTCTACAGGATGTTGGACCCATTTCTGAGATCATAACTTCTCCCCCTTCTAGCTAATCACATTTTCTATTGGTTCTGCCATGCAACAGGGAAGTAGGTTTAACTGTCATTTTGCAATACCCTTTCTTAAGGATGAGATCTCAGGCACATTCTCATTTACATTCATCAGCAGATGCCACAGTTACACAAGGAATGCAATAGCCATGGTGCTTATTTGTTTTTACATTATGCAGCTGTGGTCTCTTGGAAAAGCTTTCTTGTGCCTGGCCTCTGGATGACAGTTTGGACAACTCTTCTAAGCCTCCTTTAATCATGATTATCAGATAGCCCTTCTGATGAACCACTCCTTTAAGGATACCCATTAGATGATCAAGATACAAATACTCTCCATGTAAGTCACTGAAGTCATCCCAGACTACTGACATCTCTTCAGACTCTAACTCTCATAGGACTACTTTGTGACTATGTCTCTCTTTTCCATGCAAATTTTATAATTTATCTTTATTTCTTGTTTTTTTTTCATCTGCAATAGTCCAGCCAGTCTTTGCAATCAAGTGACATTTGGCACATATCCACAGAGTCAGGACCACTGTCAAAAGCCACCTGAAGCAGGGGTAGAAGCATCGCTTCTCCCAGAACACTCTCTGAAGGCAGAATGTATGTGGACAGCAACAGCAGGCAGATGCTCAAGTGCACCCACTGTCCTTTTTTCATTTTGTTGGGATGAGAGAATGACACAGAAACAAGAAACTCATACCCAAGTTAACACTGGGTCTCCAAAAGTGTGACATATTGCATCAAGCATCCCACACACCTAAAGTTTTGTAGAATATGTGTCTTTGCCTGTGGTTGCTCTGTGAGGGTGCTCTATATGTAAAATATACATAGTATACACAGGTGGGAAAGCTTAAATTTAATATGCGAAGAGCATTGTGGCTTGCAGTCATGATATTTACAGAAACACTAGTGCCTAATGCTTCCACCTCTATTTCTTGCGAGAAAATGGCTGTTTGCATCAAGCTGGGTGGTGATTCCTTAAGTGCCCTCTGGAGAAGGACAGTTTGAGAGCTGTGCATTGACTAGAGGTCCTTGTTTCTGCTGAGACTGAGGTTTTGTCAGGCGCATGGTAGCCAACTGAGAATAATACTAGTGAATATCACATCTTTGGGATGAGTTGGCACATTTACAATGTCAACATGGTTGGCAAAAAGGAATTTGGGGCTGGGAGGAGACTGTAGGAATGCTCTGGGAAGAAGAGTGGAATCAGACAGATGGAATCATTGTCAGCAAGCAGAGGGGGGAAATAGTGTACTCAAATATCTGGTGATCCAGATGGCTAGAGTGTGTCAGAGAGAAAAGGGAACATGAAAGGCAAAAAAGCTGCCAGGGACAACAGTGTAGCTGAAGGAGCTGTGTGTGAGCAGACATGGAAAAGCAAGGTGAAGGAAGAGGAAGGTGGAAGAGGAAGATAGAAGAGCAGTAGATCATCTAGGACTTCTATGGGGAAAAGAGTCAGAAGGTGAAACGAGTGTGTGGTGAAGTGTGATCCCTATAAAGGGAATGATGAAAAAAAGAATAACCTCTCTCACAACTGATTAAAATATGATTGTTTACAATAAAGATATTACTAACTTCAAGATAAATATATTTAATTAAAGGCCAAATACATATGTCATTGAAGTCACTGACAAAACTGCAAGTTTTGTCCAAAGAGTCTACCAACACTGTATAAAACACTGCCAAAGGAAAAAATGCCTCATATTGTCTTCATATAAATAGCCAAAAATAAATATGTTAACTATAGGAAAATAGTTTATCCCACCTTCACTCCTGTACTTTCCACCATCATTTGAATGCACACATCTCTTGAAGGCTTCTGTACTGGCTGCCCATTCGTGAATACCTCATTAGCTATTTATCATCATCATAAGTGTTGGCCAAAAGTTTTTCTTGGACTACCTGTGTGCAACAGTCTGTTTTATGCAGTTGTTGTTTCCATTATCTTATTTCTTTACTGTTGGCTACTGTTCCATGACTTTTTGCTTGTTCTGATTTGTTTCAGGTCACAATGTTCATTGGCTTTGCTTCTACAGAAGATGAGGTATTTGGAAGGTAAATAGATATGATCACTGACAGGGAAAACAGACGAGACACTTTCATATTTGCAGGAATGAAGTTGCAGTGGAAGAAGTCTCATTGATTCATGGCATTGGAGCTCAGGAGAGACCAGTATATCTGGTTTGTTTCACCTGACACAGGCCTTTAGTTTTATGGAATGTCTTATGAAAAAGCATCAGAATGAATGTTTTCCATGAAAAAGAAGAAAGTAGTTGATCTTTTAATGCTTATTTTGATAAGAAGTGTTTTGGAAATTTCTGGGTAAAGACACACCTATAATGCTTGCAGTTCTTCAAGACTAACAAATTTAATTAGTGGACAAATGAGAGAGGTTGTTAGACATAACATCACTTACTGAATAGGTGAGTTCTGACGTGTTTTTTCTTGTTTATGAAAGGAAAGGAATAGCTTGATTTGCTTATTTTCCAAACCCACCTTCTTGGTGTTTCACAGTGAAAGAGGAAGAGTAAAGTTCAGTGACAGTTCACAGCTGATTGGTCCAATGGAAGCAAAATTGGTTTTGCATGAATGTATATATGTTACAGTTGTGGTAAGATCTTCACTTCTAAGATAATAGTTGAAACACAAGCCTGTGCTCATACACTGAAGATTGAATCAGTCTTTTGATGCCTTGTTGCTGCTGACAGGTTTCTTTTGCTTGAGTATAATTTCCTTCTAGGGCTTGGAGAAGCTTGTGTCTCTCTGAAACTGTGGCAGAACCTGCGGAGTGTGAAACATGATGGGCTGGAGAGTCCAAGGAGTTCACTCTGAGGGATCAGCTCCAGCTGCCCTCTCAAATACTGCCTCTTTTCTATGGGGCAAGGGGTAGACTGGTTTGCTTTGACTGATTTATTTAGCATCTGTCTTTCTGCATGTGCATAATGATCATGATGGAGAGTCTATGGCATCTCTCTTGGATTTAAAGCTTCCACATCTTCCCTTCCCTCTCCATATCTCCAGGCGGAAAGTGACACAGGTCATTTCAGTAGAGGAAAAATCCATGTTTCCTCTCTATGCTGCACTTGGAATATAGCTGGCAGCGGTGCCAATTGCAACACTGTAATTAAATTGCTAGTATTTTCCACCGTACTTATTACGCCTTGCAGGATAG
Source organism: Psittacus erithacus (assembly GCA_009867235.2). Lineage (NCBI taxonomy): Eukaryota > Metazoa > Chordata > Aves > Psittaciformes > Psittacidae > Psittacus > Psittacus erithacus. Next base: position 52,363 of record WYDI02024967.1, on the reverse strand, counting down.
GTGTGTTTTCTTATAACTTATTCCCAGAAAAATAATTTTTCAGTGATGTTATTGCCTATTTAAGGGTGGGTTACTGCTTTTCTTTTTTTAAAAATAATAGAATATGTTTTCTTCTTTGCAAGAGTTTCTACTTCAAAACAAGATTTCCTTCCCTGCTCTGATAACATGGCTCTGAATTCCACCTTCACCATGCCTGTTGGTAGGACAGTCTTTTTGGAGGACATTGTTTAAGGATGTTTAGATTTTTGTCATAGGCTTTAATTCAGTCTATCCTCCTATGAGTGAGATTTTTCATGAGATCTGCAAATATACTAAGAAAATGGTTTATGAAGTCATAACAGCAACTTTCAACACTCTCAAATGACTAATCATTGAAATGCATAGCACTATACTTTGTAAAAGCTTCTGCTATGGCTTGTTAAATATGGGTGCTAAACTACGTAATTTAAAGAGTATTCTCTTAGGAATTATCAGTAGTATTTTTCTGATTTGATAATTTTGCTTGACCTTCTGAGATAATTTGCCAGTAACTGATTAGGTCTTGTGTTCTGATGTAGTCCAGCAATTTTTAACTGAGATTAGTTGATACTTGTGAAGCCAGGAGATGTCATGGACTAACTTGAGGCGACTATGTGAAAAAAGAGGCTAAGTACATGAATTAGATTTATGTCTGATTCCACAGACTGGTCAAATTATAAAAGGCCTTGAAGATGGAATTCATATATGAAATGGCTTATATATCCATGTAACATATACATAATGAAAAATTATTGGAATAGTCCTGTAACTTCAGAGTTCCAAGTATGGCATGTTTTTTTCATACCTTATGGGCCCACACTTACCATGTAGGGCACATGGAGCCCCTGTGACATCTAATGAGTTTGAAGCCCTACCATGGATGTAGCTATCCACCTTGATGGTGTATTCTGTGTATCTTATGGTCAGAGAATTGACATGAGCAGAGGAAGACCTGGAGCTCCTTAGGACAGCATTTCTTATGGCCAACCTGGCTAAATATGTCAATGAGTGCATTGAAATAAAACACTTTGAGAGTACCCTGGTAGAGAAATAAAAACATTTTAGGGTTCTTGAGTTTTATAACTTGAGTTTCATAAGTGGATTCTCAATGACTGCAGCCTTAAGAGGGTGGTTAATACAACTAGCAGTGCAAATATATGCATCTGCATTTCATGAGTCTGGACCCTGTGGATCTGAGGAATAAAAGGACAAATAGAGGTGGTGAGAATCAGTCTAGGGGCTTGCTTTGTAACTTGCAAATAGAAAATCTTTTAGGTCAGAAAATGGGGGGATGGAGGAAAGGCTAAGCTGTTATCCAGAGAGGATAAACAAGGCTCTCTGATATGGAGAAGTAGGCAGTTGTGTTTTGTTTGTTTTCTTATCTTTTTTCCCTTTAGTTGGATGGAAAACAAAACTGATTCTGAGCTGTTACACCCAAGTAGCTGTAGCAATCATTGACCTGGCTTCCAACAGGGCAAAAACAGACCATGTGGAAATTAAACTACCTACCAAACCGTTCATTTAAACCGGCAGATAAAGGTTATGCTGGAATAGAAATGTATTAAATGCATTACATCTGTGGAGCCTGAAGGTATCCTTGATTTTCTTAGTGTTTCACAGGAAAATTAGGATCTTAATTTAAGTTAGATTTTCTTTATTGCCAACAGACAGAGAGATGGACACCTCTTTAAGTGTGATTCATCTTATTATAATATCCTATCTGTTTGTTTGCAACAGTATTTTGCAAATTTCATGACTGTTAGGAAGTTTTCCTTCAACCTTTTTTTCTTTAAGCTAAATAACTATTTCTTTAAAGCTTTTCTCATGGCTTATATTTTTTAGGTCTGTCCAATTGGTCTATGATCGGAGAAAAAAAAAAAAGTGCAATAATTCAGTTGAGGGCCACATCAGTTCTGAGCAGAACAGAAGGTTTACTTCACATGTGTTACCATTCTCTCCTGCTCAAGTATCCTGTAATATTATTTGCCCTTCTTTGCAGCAGTGTGACAATGTTAGGCTATATTTAGATTGTGCCTGTTTAAACTGCTGTTAAGCTACTTGTCCCCCTCCTAGTTGTTCATTGATACAAAAATGTTGCAAATTGCCCTTGTTTTTATCAAATTGCATCTTGCTTTTTTTCAGACCACTTCTCCAATGTGTTGAGAGAATTTTAAATTCTTATCCTGTCATTCAGTGCCCTCTTGGCTGCTGCTGTGTTTATTTACACTTTTACCCATAATTAGGATGAAAATACTGACCAGGGCTGGAACTATAACAGTATCCCACTGAATATGTGCTTCCATTCTGACACTGGATGTTTTAAATCTGTCTGAATACTGTTTTCAAATGAGTTTTGCACTACCCTATAATGGCTTCATCTAGGCCACATATTTCTGTTTCATTTCCAAGATTATTCCCCTATTTCACCTCAGGAAAGAGGTGCCAAAATTCCTACTAAAGCTGAGATATATGTTATGTATGCATTCTCCTATTCTCAGTGGCACTTGAAGAAATGTTTTAGTTGATCTGAAACACAACCCCCCATGTTATTCATACAAGTAATGCATGAAGATAATTTGCTAAAACGACAGTGAGTAATGCTACTTAAAGTGGTCTCTGCATGATGTTTTTAAAATCATGTTAACATAGTGGTCTTCATCAGATTGTACTTAAATATGGCTGTGAATTTCATCTCTGGAAAGCACTTTCCTGTGACTGCTATTTTTGGCTATGTATTTCCATGATTTCTTTTTACTAAAGAGAAGTGCTTTCCCTGTGTAGAGGACATGGTTACCTCACACTCACTCCTCTCTTTCCTTTTTTTGTGACACTCCCAAACCCATCTGATTTAGGGAGCTATTTAGAAAACTAATCTCTCTTCCTCCTGTCAAAAGAACAATGGAAATCACTAAAGGATTAGACCATGGGGTTAGCCCCTGCAAGCCCTTACTTTTAAAGGACTTGTTTTTATATCACTGAAAAGTGAAGATGTATTGAACTTGGCACATGCAGAGACAATGGAAAAACATTTTCCTAAGAGTAGGCTTCCTGTACTCCAGTACAGCCTTCATTTTCACTGATTTGAAGGGCAATACAGTGTCAATTCAGGAAAATAAAGAAGTAAACACTCCACAGTAATGGTTGCCAAAATATCCCTTGAAATAAACTAAAGTTCATGCAAGTGAACATGAAGAGTTAGACAGAGTTTACAGTGTAAACGTTGATGTTTACAATGTATTTCACATTCACCAATTATACAGAATTAGTTGCAAAACTTGGATGCCACACAATCTTATTTTTGTTTGCAAATTGTTTTGCGATACCTTATATGAACATTTCTGAAGAATATTAAGCTGCCCTGAAATGAAATTACATATTTATTCTGAGCTTTTAAAACAGATAACAATCAAATGAACCCTGGTAATAAACGAGACAGCACTCTGAAAACAATTCTTTTAACATCTGCAATATCTGATTAAATCATTGTGGATGTTTGTGCTATGTCATCTAGAAGTATCACAGAATATTCCTCCATATATGAAAAATGAAATCTTGGCTGATTTTATCATGCAAAACTTTTCTTGTTTTTTTCCCAAGAGCATTGTAGTAGTATGGCAAGTGGTAGCTGTTTTCTACAGTTTTCTGATCCTGTAGCAAAGTGGTTTTCCCATAGTACTAGAGTACAGTGAAGGCATGTAGCAGCATTAAGAGGAAAGGGTAGATATTTTCAAGCCTGCTGTGAGGCATTAAACATGTTCTGATTTATTATAACTACATTAGGGTTTCTGAAATTCTATCTACAGTGAAAGTATCTTAAACTTAATCCATCTGATATCAATTTTAATAGTTTTGTATGCATCTATTTATATGTAAGGATAAATATTAGAGATATGTATATGCAAAATAATATGCCTGATGTGAGATAAAGGAATAAACACTTCATTTGACTGTATCTTCAAGTAAAGCTGATTGCCCTCATTTTCAAGCCAAAGTTCTTTCCTCTGTGATAATTTGTCTGTCTAAATTCCTTCTTTATCACATCACATATAGACACTTCTTTGTTAGGAAAGTCGCTTGCAAAGTCTGATGTAGACTTCTTATAATTGCTTTGGTTCCTGACAAAAAGCCAGTGCTTATATTAAAGTGATCCTGCTGCATAGGTTAAACTCATGACGTTCAAGAAATATTGGCTAAATTTATACTAGCAAGTTAGCACTTACCAAGGCCAGACCACTTCCACAGGGCTATTTGGCACAGTCTGGCCATCTCCTTTCAATTGTCTTACCCTACAAAACAGACGGCTGCACCCAGGTGTTTGCTGAGGAGCAGCCTTGGTCTAAGTCAGCTGAGTTGGTCATCTTTCACAAATAAAACTAATATTCAACTGACTTTCATAACCTTGCATAGACATTGACAATCATCATTGGAAAGTCTAAGGATAACAGAAATCATTCAGGAGACATCAGAAGACAGTTTACTCCAGAGTTCTGTACGGAGGAATTCTGAGCAGATGCAAAGCAAACCTGCTAAAACTCTCTGAAGATTTTCTAGAGCAGTCTGGCAGCCTTTTAATTTTTTTTTTTACCAACCTGCTGGCGGCAGTTTTTGCTCAATGTTTCACACCAGATCTTGCTCTTCAGAAATTATAGAAATTTGTTCTGCATAGCTGTTGAGTTTGAAGCAGAACAGCTGATTTGCCATGGAGAACAGCTGTTTACAATCCTATAGCATTTTCTAATTCACTAGAAAAAAAGTTATCTGGTTTTCTTTCTGTCTTTTTAGAGTTATCAAAACTGATTTTTTCATCAATCATATTTTAAATCTCCCAGTGTTCTTGCAACTCTCATCTGATTGTCCCAAATTATCCACCTTTTTCTTGAGAGATTAACCCTGGCCTAGCAGAAGTTTTCCTTCTGCTTCTTCCACTCAAATTTTCACCTGCTATACCCTGCCTTAGGTGCTTTGTTGGTACAACCTAGGATTTACTTTATCTATCTATCTATCTATCCATCTATCTATCTATCTATCTATCTATCTATTCGTTTTTCTAAATAGGAAAACTTCATTGCTCTTACTGCCTTAGCTTTCCTTTGTGAACAACTAAGGCCTCTGAATCTTGCTTTTCCAGTCTCTACTGCTTTTTCTGTTTTAGAACATTTTTCATTTTCACTTCTGCTGTATCAGCCTTTACAGATTATTTCATCACTATTTTCAACTGTAATGCTCTTGCAAATCTTTAGTTTTGTGTCTTCCACGTATTTTATCAGTAAAATTTCTACTCCAAATCAAAGTTACTAATTAAAAGACTGATTGGATTGGGTGAGAACAAATCTTTGACAAACCTTAAATAAAATGTTCTCTGATGACTATTTTTGAGATAAAATTTCCATCATTTTATACCTATTTGTAGGTTATTCCGGCTAGATTATATTTCCTTAGGCATGTTATAACATAATCATGCAGGACAGTGTCAGGGGTCTTACAAATGTTAAGATCCACTACTGTCCTCTATTCACCTTGCTACCTACCCTGCCAAAGAAAGAGATTACACTAATTTAGCAAGACATTTTATAAAGCAATTGATTTTAACTATTTTTTACTTTTTAGGGATTTATAAATTGTTTCCTATTATTTTTAATTCCAGATTCCTTCTGAAGTTAGGCTGCAGTGCCTCTGGTTATTTCTTTTTCCTTTTTTTAAAAACATGAATACCTAAATATCCTCTTCCAGTTCTCAGGCATCTTCACTTGTCCTCAGTGAATTCATAGCGCAACAAAAATATTGATGGCAATATAGGGCAAATTGAAAAGAGAGAATACTAAGAAGAAATTAGCTTTGTGACTCCCTAATGAAACATAATGAATCATCAGCATCTCTACAAAGTGGAAATACAAGATGGATAATTACAGATTGAATGTGGGTGATAAGTACATCCATAAAAAGCCCTATAAACCCACTTTAAAGAAATGCAAGGCAATGACAAGAAGCATTACACTGGAAGTGCAAAGAAGCTGTCCTTTCTAGTCTAGGAAATCTGTGTAACATACCTTGTTTTCGCTGTCTCACAACCGGAAAAAAAAGTGGAATAGGAAGCAGCAATGTAATACAGACCTCTTTCTGTGTTGATTTGAATATTTTCAATGATTACTTAGGGCGTCCTATGCTAATGTAGGTTAAGTCTCTCAAATAAGGGAAAGCTTGCAATGAATACCCTGTATAGTGATGCCACAGTGCATTTTATCACAATTTCTCGGCAATCTCTGTCTCATGACAGCCAAAGAGGCCAATGATAAATTGAAGACTATGCTTTAAAGTAAAAGCATGCAGCTCTTTTGTTTGCATTTGAGAGCTCCAGCTTCATGGCCTTTCTACACAGTATTTGAGTCTCTCACTGGACAGGATCATCTCATTTGATTTCCCTGTACAGTTTTACAGCTGAAAACTAGGTAATGGCACAATATTTGCTTCAATTCTCTCATTTTAAGATAGCTCAATGGTTTTAAATGTTTTCTATAAAAGCAATCATTGCTCAGGATTTTTGTGGGCTCTATTCAGCTGCACCATTAGTGATTCTATATCATAATCCTGACTGATACCCCTGTTGATTAGAATAGGAGAAATTCTGAAAAGGCATAGAAGAAATATAAAGCAACTTACATAAGCTCTTAAGACATAGTTTATGCTGTTTGACTTTGGCTGAGAATCTGGCCCTGAGCCACTGTACAGCTTTAGGGTTGTCTCGTAATTCTGTTTTAGACCCCTAGGAAATATAGAGCATTTTAAAAGTGTATTATCCATTTCAAAGCACACTACAGTCCTTGAGCTGGCAGTTTTGTGTCTTTAACCTGAAGATTTTTAATCTTTTATCAGTGAAGATGTGAGAATTATGTTCCCACTTTCCTATTGTGTACTTTAGAAGTTACCATCTGGAATAGCAAGAAACTGCAGTTAAGGACAAGTCCTTTACCAGACATGATGAAGGGAGGGGGTGAGAAAAGTGGCTTGAAGTTAGTGTTCTGCTTCCAGAGCAGAAAGCCAAACCCACTCCTGGCATGTCTTCGAACATCCTGGGGGATGCACTAAATAATTCTGGCTTTTTGCCTGCTAATGACTCATGTAAGTGTTCTTATCACAAAGGGACACAGCAGAAAGCAAGGATCAGACCTTATTTGTGTATCTATCTGTGTGAGTGATAGCAGAAAGGAATGAAGCAATTCATCATCTTTTTCTATAGGTAAATACTTACCTTGTTCTTTAATGAAATGTCTTGCATGGGAAGCAACTAGGCATCACCTACTCATTCTTAAAATACTTTGGACTTATAAACAACGTATGCAGGTCTTCTGCAAATTAATCTGTGACAGTTGAGCAGAGCATGTCATTTTTGGAAAGAATGAGGACTTTTTCTAAATAGGAACTATTAAACTTCAAGCCACAAACCTTCAAAACTCCTGCAGTTTAGAAAGTGCTGGATATTGCCATCTCTAAGCAATGGGAGTTGAAAACAAAAGTGTAACTCTGCTCTACATATGCAATATTTTGTGTCATCATGTTGAGTATGAAAGACCTGGCACAACATTTGGAGCTGGGGAAAGTCAGTAGTGTACACAGCACAGTTTAGCCTGTTCTTATAACTTCCATGCAGAAGCAAGGTAGGATGATGTTTCTTAAAACATGGTCTTCAAAACTGGAAGGTAGTTCAAGATAATATTAGGTTTGTATAATAAACAAAATATGTCCATTAGCTAATGCAGAGGGTTTTTTATAGCTCAAATGAGGTGGCTTTTTGTGTGCTGTTACACAGGTGAAGTTCAAAACTAGAATCCAACAGTTCCTTTCTAGATTTTTTTTAATAGATGACTATTCTAAACTGTAAGAGAAATAGTATTTGTTTTTGGATGACAGGACCCATATTTACTTTAAAATCAATTTTTCAGCTTGGTTTAATCAGGATGAGGGGTAAAGTAAGCTTCTTCCTCTTGCAATGAAGATTTTAGAGTCTGAGAGAACAATTTTCTTTAAATATTTACTTTGAAAGAAGAGGGAATGCTGGGAGTAAATATATTTTAATATTTCTTAATTTAAGTGGGAAATGAGAATTGAATGGCTGCTTGCTGTATAAATTTGTTTCAGTCCTATTTTTATACTAATTGTGGTGGGCTTTTTTCCCCACTCGCAGCTTTTCAGAAGTGATGTCATATACCTGGAGGTTTGTTATTTTTTTTTGAAGATGTACATAAGTTTCTATTTAATATATAATGCACATCATTAATTTTTAGCCACTAACTAAAGTGAAGCATTTCTTCTTATAGCTGTCCAGCAATGACCTATGACTGAAATAAGCTGCATGATTCCAAGACAAGTCTTAAGCCTACTTTTTCCAGAACCTTGAAGAAAGATGCCATGATGCAACATTAACACAAATCTCAAGCTATGAAACCAGAAGGAATCACTGATGTCTCATCTTTTAAGTCAGAAAGTTTTATGAGAGCAGGAGGGCATCATGGAAGTCAAAGATGTGGAAGCTATTGAAGGTGAATTTAGGGGCCAGCAAGCAATTATGCCCTAGCTCTAGGTTATGGTTCTAACTCTATAGTCTAACTCTGCAGTTTGCTAGTTTTTCAGACTTCTCTTTTTTTTTTTAACATTCAGATGTTTTCTTTCTCTTTTCCTGCTTGACTTTTAAATTGTCCATAAAAAAGCAGCATATGCAAATCTTTTCAGGTTTTTTTGCATATGCAAATACATAGCTGTGAGCATATAGCAGATTATATCTACAGAGAGATGCCCTCAGTTTTGTACAGTCCTGTAAATTGAGCAATTAATAAAATAAGATTTACTGTTAATCCTTAAAAGACCTAGAAAGCTGAAGACAGCAAAATGTAATGTTCAATAAATAAAGAATTGTAATACTTAAGAAAAAAGAAATAATGGTAAAGCTGGCTATGTAATAAGCCTTATGTACTGCTGTCTAGTTATTTGGAAGCTAGCTTTGTGAGTTTTCTAGTCATGCAAAGATCAAGGACACAACTTTTATAATACTAATTAATAAAAAGGACATTAAGCAAATTCATCTGTATAATAATCCAAACTTCATTTTTTGTTCATTATATAAAATCCAGAGTTTCTTTGTTAAAAAAAAAGAGAGAAAAGCCTTTTTCTCATGAATCAGGAGAAAATGAGCATGCTGAATGTAGAAGAAATTCATTATATACTTTAAATATCAATTCACTAAGTGCTTCAAGTTGTTTTTTGGTAGTTCGGTCTTAGCTCAGCCTGCTTCATATCATTAACATTCATAAAAATTTATAAATACTTCAAAACTCTTGCTCGTAGTAAGCCAAAAAAATTTATAGGAGAAAGAACTGTCTTTGTCTTACACGCATGATGAACCCCTTTCCTGTCTTTGCTTTGTCGTCTTTGTTGTGGTGAATGGTTAAAATTGCGGTTTGACCACAGCAAACTGTGATTAATAGTGACCTTTTGCTATCAAAGACCTTCCCACATACTTAAGAGCAATAATATACAAGCTGAGAAGTGCTCTGGATGAGTAATGCATATTTGATGCCTCTTGTGCTCCTCACAACTTCAAAAATGCTTTAGTGGAATGCTAGCAAATTTTACTTCATTGTATGAAGTGAGCTCAAGGGATTAAATTTCCCTTTTTGGGACAAGAAGCAACCCAGCTATTGACAATAATTGTTGGATACAACATAAAAAGTGCTAATAGTAACTTGAAATCTGAAAAAAGTAAATTTGTGATATTCAGTGAAAAGTCTGTCTGAACCTTCCTTCAAAAACTTTTATGAGCATTTTGCTCATCTCAGATTTTCTGCTGTGCAGAGATACATATTGACTGTTGCAACATAGGAGGGAACCTTTGAAATTTCCTGCTAAATGGCACAGAGATGATTAAAGTAATGCACAAAACCACAGATGCAGAGGGTCTGTGCTCAGTAAAGATAATTTTTTAGTAAGAGTTAGTAAGAGGAAGGAGTGATAAGGAGGATGGCATTTTCACTGTCTGCTGCAGGTAACTCCAGTCAGCAGCAGGAAGAGAAAGCCTTCTCTGTCATGCCTCCCTTCAGCCTTCTGGTGAGATGCCCTTGGCATGAAGTCTCTCAATATTTTGTATGTCTGTGTTAAAAAACAAGTTTGCATCTTTGAAAGTGTAAAGACAGGAATGTACATTGACCTATTAGGATAAGATTAATGTGCTTCATAGCAAGACCACTTAACTTTTACTGGGGGAGGAAGGGAAAGTGTCTGACATTTTTTGTATTACTGAATACTCGAAAGCACAGCAGGAATATACTCTTAGCCAGAAAGTGTTCGTGATGTCTGTGATGTGGAGAGGCAGAAGGGGAGCACAGGCGCCTCCAGACAATGCCTTCCTCTGTTTGTGCTGCTGTAGGGCTGTGAGCACCTCTGCACAAGGCAGTCCTGCAAGCAACAGATGGTCCTTCAGCTGGCTGGCCAGCAGGATTGCGCAGTTGGGATGGGATGTCTGAGAGAGGGGGCACCAGTGGGTGACTGAACAGGGACACTGGTCCTATTCTCACATGTCACTGTATGGAGCAAGAGACTGAAAGGATCTGAGGCAGCAGATCCTCCCCTGTGAGACTGGAACGGTAAAGGAGTCTGGGTGTAGCTCAGCTCAGTGCTTGCAGTTCTTGGAGATGTCTCTTCTGGTAGCTAGCAACTTCCAGAGAGTCTCTCTGCATGTAGTTTTCCTGCAGCTATTTAACATCACTATAAAATTGAGCAAAATGTGTTCATAAGTATGAATCTGTACCAGACTTCCATTTGAGTAGTCTAGTGAAGACTGGGGTGCCACCTGGAAAGGAAAAGTAAACAAACAAGAAAGCTATCATAAGAAATGTAGATAATCATCAACATGTTATAAAAATATTTCCCAAATTAGTAAAAATAATAGCAACAGAGGAAGTAATATCTTTCAAAAGTTAATTTACTGGGAGAAATGATAGGTTATTTTATGAATGTTTTAGGTGTAACAGAAGGCCAAAATTCTTAGAGAACTTTGAAAGTATCTTAAAGGTATTTATATGTGCTATGTTAAACACAAGTAAAGATTGTTTCATCAGATTCATCATAATTTATATAGAAGACAAAGGTTAAAAGTTTGAGAGGAAACTTGATGCCATGTAGCAAATATATACAAGTTTACATACAACTTCAAATATAGTCAAAAAGTAAATTGCCACCAGCTGTAGCCATATAGTTTTGTTTTAGACTTCAAACATCAAAACTGATTTTTTAAAAACTATGTAAAAGCTGTTTAAGAAAAGAATACAACTAAACACTCCAAGTTTCTTCAACTATTACAGTTACATCTAAAAAATCAGATGAAAGTCCTTGCTTGGAGCAAGATCATCTTGTGAATATTACATAGAAAAGCTATAAAACAGTAAAGACAAGAAAAATAACAAGATCCATTTCATTAAGTTCTCTGACTAGAAACAGAAATATACATAGTGTTATACCTCTAATTCGTTGCTTAAAAAAAGATACACAAGTAATTCATTAATTGCATTGCAGCACCTAAATGAAGTTTGATTTAAGCTATTGTTGCACTTGGTAGTGGATATTTTTAATAAAGAAAAATTAAAATGTCACAGCACAGTAACAGATCTGCTTTGCTTTCATTTACTTCTTCGATTTGCTTCCAGAAGTAAGATTTTATACATGTATTGGAGTTTTCTCACTCGCTGGTAACTCGGTTCTCAATTTTGCAATGGATTAAGTAAATATTCACTTTAGTGTCCTTCGAAAAACAATATTATATATACCTGTAAAAGCTAAAAAAAAAAAGGATTTTTATAACTTTGCTATAAATCAAGCAATTAAAGCTGTAAAAATAATTGTAACTCTGACCTTGTTATGTGCCTTTGAATTATGAAAAACTATTTCTTTAATTGTTGCCTATGTAGGTAATGTGTGTTTTGACGTTCACTCATCTTCTAAACTTCTGCTGGTACTTCGGGAACTCCAAGACCTGTAAGTACTCTTTTTCTATTGCAACAGTTCTCCAAGAAAATCTGGTTGTGAGCATGACTGTAATAGTCAGACTAAGATGAGACCAGAGTACATGTACATGCATATATGTACACATCCACACCTTTCCCTGAAGACTAAATTTGCTCATTTTCCTGTAGCAACTGGAAAATATCTGCTAATTATTTTCTGCTTTAAGTGAAATGAATGGTGGGTGTTTTAAACTTTGCTTTTTCAGCCATTAAATGATGTTCATTCTGCATATTTTAGAATGTGAAATCATGTTGTTCTGTGTGATTTTTATGTTGCTTTAATATCTGATATAAGAAATACTACACCACTTAGTCACTAACCTCAAATTGCTGCCTTCATTGCATTGAGTTCTTGAGACAAATACTGAGATACAACAATCTAACTGCAGGGAAAAGTATTAAAAAGAAAATAAATCAAACAGATGCCTGAGAAATCTGAGATATTGTTCAGATTTGAGAAACCTGCCTCAAAATATCTCCAGTCTAATGATTTTATCATTTGCACCTCCCTTTTCTAAGGAGATTGTGACATCTCTAGCTCAAGGCAACAGCTTCTGGGAAACTAATGAAATTACATTTGTGACTGTTAATTCCTGACCTCAAGTTACCAGCATGCACCTTCACTGATAGACAGAGCCTTGCATGCAAATGCCTTATTTTGCTTCTCTGAGGGCTTGCTATTCTTCCATCATGATGAGCAGTTCTGACAAGTGTGATAGAGATAGCAGGTACCTTGCAAGGGGCACTGAACTGGAAACTCCCTGAGACAGAAAAAACAGCTTTAGAACTAGGCATATTATGGCAGATTTTCACCTTTTCTGATTAACTGACAAAAAAATAAAAAACTAAAAAAAAATAAGAAAAGGCACATCTGGCATGAGCCACATGCCTCATTTTCCTGTCTTTTGCTCTGCATCTCCTGAGCTGCACTCTGGTATGGAAGTACTGACAATCCAGCATGTGGTCCTGACTCATGTGAAATACAGACACAAGATTGTGCAGCCTCCCTGATCCCAGTCCTGCTTCACATATAGGCTGTGTCTGCTCCTGTCTTTTGAACAATATAGGGTCGCTTATTTAAACACACAGACAAAGCCTGCCCCTCAGGGATCTTTGTCTTCTGAAGAGGTCCTGATTTTTTTATTCTTTGCTAGGGGCAGAAAGAGACTAAAAGCTCTCTGTAGTGAGGGGAAGCAACTAAATCTTTCAGTTTATGACAGTATATTGCTCCAACTCTGCCATTTTTCGTAGGAAAGACAGAACTCTGTGTCAGAGGCTGAGCAGCATTCAGGTCAATGATGTATGCGGACAAGCAGATGCAATTAGGAAGGTCTTTGATGAGCACTGACCTTATCATGAAAGGCTTTAATGATGCTCACCTAGAAATGAAAGAGTCTAATAGGGAAGCAAGGCAAATAATCAGTCTTGAGCCTAAGCAAAGCATCCTTCCATGACAGAGAAGCAAGTAAGAAGGAAAGAAGCTACCAAAAGGATTGTGGCAAGGGTTTGAGGCAACTGGGACAGAATGCATGCTATGTGTAAAAACAGTGAAATATGTTTAAAAAGAAACAAAAGAAGGATTAACATGCTGTATGAAATCCTAAACTAGGAAACATAGTGTATATAAGGCTGCTCAGGAAGGATTCAGAAATGACGGAAGTACTAAATCTTTAACAAAGGCTTGTTATCTTCCAACTGTCAAGCTTCTAACTGTTAAATATGTATTTCAAAAAGTGAACCAAAATGGTCTTTAGGTAATTTAATTAAAATTTTCTACTCTGTTAAGTGGTTCCTCTTCATAGATCCTCTGTTCCTTGTTTCTGTTAAGCTCAGCTTTTTCTGGCTGTCCGCTAATTTCATTGTCTCTTCCAGTTTAATGACCTGTAGTATCATATATAAATTAAGTTTTATATATGAATATGAATCTTTCTGTCAAAGAAAGTCCAGGTATAGATAATATATGACCTTACAAAGTAATTATTTGGTACATTCATGAGCTGGGTAGTCTAGGAGAATGGGAACTGCTGGTCTTTTTAAAAAACTCAGGCTGAAGGTGAATACAATACTGGTCATAAAAGTGTCCTATTAAATTCATATTTGAGATGCTAGAAAGAAACTGAAGACTCAATCCTTGAAGTCAATGGGATAATTTATAGCATGTGATTTGGTGTTTTTCAGAAATGAGCTGCAAAGCTCAGCAGTCAGTGCCTTGAATTACTTGCTTAAGACACATAACAGAAAAGATATACAAAAAGTCGATTATTTTAATTTCATTTTACCTTATGCAGAAAAACCTTATACTTTAGAGCTCTTTTAACTTTTTGGCTTTTAAATTTTATTTATTTCCCTCCTCTTCCTACCCCCCCGCCATGTTTCAGCTTTTTAGTTACAGTCAATTGTAAGATGAGAAGGTGAAAGGAATGTGCCTTTTTGGGCAGTTTCTTTTGAAATACTGTAGTCTAAAGTTCAGGCTGTAGCAGCAAAACTTTTTACTTCATGAACTAAGTGCATTTTCTTGGTTACTCTGGAAGATACACTGTAGGCAGTTTCACTCTGCATGATGCTAGCAGCAGGGGCCCTGGTGCTGTGCAGCACCCTGAGGAGCTCTCCTGACCTGGTTGCAGATGCCTTGTACACACACCAGTACCTGTTGCTTCCTGGAGTTAGCATGCATAGCCCAGGGACTCACACCCACCTTCATTACTCTTTCAGTATTCACACAGGTGAGGGTTTCAGACCCCACTTGTCTCAAAGATATTGACTTTTTCTATAGTTCACTTCACCATTGTCAGCCATATTTCAACATATCTCAAAGCCTGAATGGTGTTCAGAGATTTTCTTTTTTCTTTTTTTTTTTGGTGCTGAGCAAAAGTACAACTATTTTAAAGAATGTCACGTAAAACACAGTATTATTTCACCAGCTCAGTGATCCAATTTTTACTGGTATATATTTAGGAGAACATTACAAGCACTCATACTCTTCTGGCAAGAAAAGAACCAGTGTATGTGTGATATATGTGTGGTTGTCATGGTTTAAGCTTAGTCGTAAATTAGAAAAAGCATGTAGCCTGCTTGTTTTCCCCCCACAACCTGTCCTTCCCCCCACCCCCCCCAATCCCGGAGGGATGGGGAGGAGAATCGAAAGAATGCAACTCCCACGGGTTGAGATAAGAACAGTCCAGTAAC